>MU683043.1:4191-41181 GCA_026770625.1 Nicotiana glauca | reverse complement strand
AAATTCGGCAAGCAGGCGCCCACCTGAAGAACAAGGGAATACATTTCAAATTCAGCAAGCAGGCGCCCACCTGAAAATCAAGGGAATATCTTCTCAAGTGCAGTAAGCAGGCACCCGCCTGGAAAATAAGGGAAGTACAATCTGAATTTTAGCTTTGAATTTTAATATCTGATAACATGATATGCCCAGTCACCATACTAGGGCAGAAAATTTTCTTTGTTTGTTTATTTTTGTAAGCAGGTGCCCACCTGGAGAACAAGGGAATACTTTCTCAAAGTAATCATAAGCAGGAGCCCACCTGGAGAACAAGGGAATACTTTCTCAAGCAATCTCAAGCAGGAGTCCACCTGAAGAATGGACACATATTTCACAACACAGTCAAGGCAACAACCAGAATTCCATTGAGAGAATATAAGATGCAAGATCAAGGCAATACAAGAACACAAGATACCAGACATAGATAGGGTTTTTTGTAAATAATAGGGCATAGCTTAGGTTAGCTTCTTTTTATCTTTACATGATATAATAAGGGGGGTCAGCAAGCAGTAACAGCAGCAACAGTAGTGAAATCACAACTCCTGGTAGTCCCAGCTACCAGACACTCCTGAACTACACTGACCCGATTCCTGTTTAGCCCGGGATATGTAGGCAACCTCTGAAGCAGGGTGCGGTCAAATTTTTCAAAATGCTTCACATGAAATATGTGAATGGGCAAAAATCCCTCATTACTGCTCAATTGTCTTTGCACGAAAACTCTTCGTGTTTCCGGGCAAAGAGGGGCAGCTGTGAGCATGTGATTTTTGCCCTAAGCAAATTATTCCAAAAGTTTCAAATTAAATAATTTTACAATTTTTAGGAATTTTGTTGTAATATTCGTATTAATTGATTGCATAATAACTCATGTTAAAAATATAAAAAACATGCATTAATTCATTTCAGGTTAATTTAAAGAAAATCACAAAATAGTTTCTTTATACCTTTAATTGTTAGTTGTTGCATTATTCTTTAAATGGAATTTTTAAATAATTTTAGGAGTTAAGTAGTTTAATTTTGAATATTATTAGGTCTTGGTATTAATTTTACATTTTTATAAAATCCAGAAAAATACAAAATATATATGATATAATACAAAAGCAAAGGAAATGAAGAAGGAAAAGAATTTGTTCTTAAAAAGACCAATTTGGGCCAAAGTTTAATTGAGCCCAAACCTCACAAATTCTGCCCAAGCCAAACCCACGCCCCAGGCCCAACCCACGCCCCAAACCCGACCCGTTTTCTTTTAAAAACAACGGAGCCCTCATACAATAGAGACACGCAAATTGCATGACTCTATATCCAAAGATTTTCTGCTCTCTATAGAAGGAAGAAGAGATTTGGAAGAAGATTCAGAGAGAAAATTTGGGGGTAAGAAACTGAAGAAGGAACTTGAGAAGAAAACTTGAGGAGAAAATTTGAGATTAAAAAAATTAGATTCTAGGGTTCTTAAGCTTTTCTGATTTTATTTTCTGGTTTTCATTCATTATTGGTTCTTCTTTTTCCATTTTTCGTCATGGAATTCGATTATGTTGGAGTTGATTTCTGAATTCGTCGTTGTTGCTGTTTGGTATACATTCCAGTTGACGCCTTCTGCCTTCTTCTTAACGATTTTCGCTGACAGTTCTTATTGAAGATTATTGGATTCGATTCGAGTCATTTGCTGTAATTACCAATCTTCTATTAATCGAAAGCTTATTTTCAGGTTCGTTTGTTTTCTCCTATTTTTTTGTTTTGATTGCTAAATTATGATAAGAGCAATAGATAGTGGGTTTGTAATATTGAATAATTTGATACTTATGATAGAAAATCATACTTGAATGCTCGTTACAGATTCAGTCTGTCCGAAAAAGGGTTCGATGTTCTGTTTTGTCGTTTGATACTCTGTTTCTCCATTGATATGCTTCAGGTTTTCGTTTCGAGATTAAATTTGTTGTTAGCTTAGCTCGATTGGTTCGTTTGTGTGATTTTAAACATTGAATCGTCTGTTTCATTATTTCGCTCGGAATATAGTGTTCAAGCATTTGTATTGAAAACTTGAAATATGAATCCTCCAGTTCATGGTTGTATGTTTGTCATTTGGTTGTAGTGTTTGTTTGCTCTTACTGGTGTTAGTTTTTATGTAAAGTGATAAGTGTTTTGAACCATCGACTCGATTCATGAGATTCCTTCATGAAGTTCTCTAGTTTTGACATGGAATTCTAGTAAATCGGAGGGTCATTTGGTCTCTGTTCAAATTGCATATACCAGGAGGAAATCTGAAATTTTTTGAAATCATTTACTCTCAGTTAATAGCCTAAATCCTTTTGAATCCTATTATCAATGCGTTAATATTTGTGAATCAAATCTGAAATTGAATAGTCAATCCATTGAGAGTTGTCTTCATGATCCACCTTGATTCTCAAACGAGAAGTCTGCTAGAAAGTTTAGGATCATTTTGCACGTCTATCTGTGCTACCCTTCACAGTTTAGTGCCACTGGTCATGCTGGCCAGGCGCTAGCTACAGATTATGGTTCTGTTTATGAAGGCAGCAATAGTTATTAAAGGATATATCCAGCTCAAACAAGTCACGCCTGTTATCACAAGAACTACGAATCTTCAGCTACTGGGAAATTTTAGCTGTAGTTAGATGTATCATGATTTCCAGTCTAGATGTTGAGAAGTGATTTGCTGGTTTGGGTTCTAGTAATCTATTTGTCCTATTCAATTTATGGTCTTCTGCACGTTCAGTATTGCTATAACACTTGTTAATTTGGCGGCATACTGTTTGACCAATTAAACTAGGGAAATTAAATTCAAAAACTAATGGCTAAGTGTTTCTCTGGCAGTTACTTTGTGGTTTACAAGTTAGATACAGGCTTAAACTTTTGAGATTAACTCTGAAATTACTTAATGATTTTTCAATCACCTAGGAATGAAGGAGTGACATATAGGGTGTCTAAGATGAGGTTCATTGCTCATCTGTTGGAATTTTTTCTTTGGCACTCGAGTTCTTAGAAATGCTAAGCTATAGATCATGCGTGTCTGTACAAGAATGATTTAATTAGTCGTTGTTCACATTATCCAGAAGTCTATGATACTATTTTTTACATGCCTTAAAGTGCAATTTTTAGAAAGTTTCGTTTGACTTCCTGTTTGAATTGAGCTATTGAGAGGTTTGAATGATTTGGAGAAGTCCGTTCCTTTATTTCTTTTCTTTTCTGTGAGTCTATGATGTTGGTTCGAACTTTACGCAAATATGTTTTCTTGTTCGAATTCTGTCAAGTTGAGGCCCATGACCCTCAACAAACCAAAAGTCCTTTTCGTTACTAGTCTGATCCGGGTTATCTGGGCTAGAATTTGTAATTAGTTTATCCTTATTAAACAAGTTTGGAATGGCTAGAAGTATAATGGTTCCCAAATAATGTTAAATATAGGGAATTAATTCACGATTATAAAAATTGGACTTCTAATTAGGTAGCGGGCTCAAGATAAAAGGTACCCCCTTTTGTTTGAGTTCGGACTTGAATTGGGAGTTCGAATTTATATTCATGGATTAATTGGCCTTTAGAGACAAAACAAAAATAGACAATTCAGATACGTTAGCTTGGCCTTAATAAATAAAATAAGACTAGCCTCGCCAAATCAAAATACATAATTACGGGGCCCTCAGTAATTGTTTAAATAAAAATAATTAGTATTCAGGATAGGCCGTTTAACGAATTTCACGGCCCTCTCAAAAGATATAACACGTTAGCCGCTTTAGGCGCGATTTTTAATAATTTTACCTTCCTAATACGGGTGTGCATTTCATGCGACCCAAATCCAAATCCAAAAACGTTGAATAAGAATGTGTCGAGGATCCGGGTGCATTTCATGTGACGTGATCTGAAAATATGTTCTTAAACGACGTTCACTTTCCTTAAAATAAAATAATTTGACAAAAAGCGGTAATTAATTCTAAAAAATGCACAAATAGGATAATATGATTTAAAATCAAATATTTTTACCAAATATGACAGTTGAGCGACCGTGCTAGAACCACGGAACTCGGGAATGCCTAACACCTTCTCCCGAGTTAATAGAATTCCTTACTCGGATTTTTGGTTCGCGACTGTTAAATAGAGTCAAACCCTTCCTCGATTCGGGATACAAAAACGGTGAATTGGGACACCATAAATCTCTCAAGTGGCGACTCTGATTTTTTAAATAAAATGAATCCCGTTTCGATTGTCCTTAAAATGGAAAAACTCCTTTATTACTATATCTCTCCCGAGGTGTAGTAAAGCCAAAAGCGGAAAAAGGAGGTGTGACACCGAGTTTAAGAAGGTAATATTATTAAAGTACGTGCCTAAAATAACTAACGCGTTGTTAACTTTGCGAGGGCCGTGGAAATTAGATAAACGGCACCCCTTGAGTTCTAAATATTTTTTAAGAAAATAGTCAAAGAAGGCCACGCTATTGGTCATTTTATTCGACACGGCGCACTTCAATTTATTCTAATCAAAGCATTTCTAAGCTAATTCACGAAGGCCATTTATTACAAATTATCTAATCATGGCTCGCCTTGAAGATTAAGGAAAGACGGATTAATTAAAAGGCTACTAAAGTTTTAACTACCCAAAAGTTAAATCCTAAGTTAACTTAACACTATTGCACGATCCACTCCCACATTTGGGCCTGAAAGCAGTGCCCAATGCCAGGAATGCAATCCCACTAATACTGAACACATATGCATGTGGGTTGAGCCATAGAAAATGGGCCCGAGGTCAGCCCAACGAGACGGGATCGAGACCCATGATCGAACCCTTTTTATGGCATCATTCGAACACTTAATAGCCTATTTATTTGCAACAAGCCAAAATAATGCAAGACCCACGTAAATCAAAATCCAAGTCGTGTGCAGGCACTTCTATTTAACTCCCAGATTTGATAATTTCTTAACAAGGAATAACAGGTGAACAACTTGATTAAGCATTCAAATACTTATTGATTTATCATGTTTGACATTAAGCTGGGAGCTAGTTATGCAAAACAAATAGGAAAAATCTAACTTCATTTAAACCAAATCCTTATAAACAGTAAATGGAACTTCAAAGAATAGCATGATGAACAAACAAGAAAAAACTCACTTGATTTAACTCTAAACTAATGTCACAAGAACCCACACACTTCTGATTCTATCTTATTTCAAAGTTTTGCACATCCAAACAAACCAACCTCATGCTTATACAAATGCATTTTTCAACTGAGAGTTAGCAGACCTATACCAACTAGAATAACAACTAGATTGCTTCACTTCCAGGTACAAAAATCACATAATCAAGTGTACGTTATACAGACATGTGAAATAGATTAATTAATAGTCCTCAGTCAAATGTTCTACATCATTACACTATCCAATCTCATATTTTTCAACTAAACAAAATATAGCATGAATTCCCAAAATATTGCTATTATGCTAAGATGAACAAACTAAGCTGAATATCATTACTCTACCCTATATGATTCCAGGAAATCTAAAACAGATGATTGGCATTGAGGATTTAAAGAGAAATAGTCATTGATTCATAAAAAAACTTCTAACAATCACAGCTTTCATGTTTACATTTCATCTCTAAGAGAGTCAGAATACCTGGAAAGGAAGTAACAAAGAAGAAATGAGGATCAGTGCATTTAGCAACAGCAGCAGAAAAACCCAGATTCGGCCAACTTTCAATGAAATCAACTCAGCAATCAATGGAACATGAGTTTAAACACTAAATCTACCCAGATTTTAACCAAGAGCAAAATTCAAGCCATTTATCACACTTAATGAAACAAAGAATGCCTTAGAAAGTTGAAGTTTCAAAATTAAAATCAATGGAACAGTGCTACTGAGCCATCTTTATTTTCTCAGATTTTTAGCTTTCTCCCTGTCTCTCTATTAGTCTCTGTCTTAATGTCCTCAGTCTCTATTTTTTCTGCATATCTGAGTGTATCAGTGTATATCACACTTAATGCTCTCCAACTTCTATTCTTAATGCTCTGAAAGTCCCCTATTTTTCTCAGGGTCTGAATGTACCCTTTTTCTCTCAATCCAATGTCTGAATCCCTAATGTGTGTTTTCCTCCCAGTTATATACTTCAGAAACTACCCATTTTCAGCCTTTTTTTTTCTTTACACTTGCATTTTTCAAACTTTTCAATACTTCCCCCATGTTACCCACTTTACAGCTCTTAGAAGGGCACTAGACAGGGTGGACTTGTACCACTAACCCACTTTTGATTAAACAATTCATTAGTTTAGTAGTGCATTAATATTCATTGCTGGCACACCTTGTTTCATTATTGTGGTTCCATTTCTCAAGCTAAACCCCCCTAAGACCTTGTTGATTAACCATTAAGCCCCCCTGTTATTTAACTTGCCATACCAGCCTGAGTCAAATTTGACCGAAGGAAAATCAAACACGGGCTTCCAGCCAATTGGATTAGACCATGTCTGAACCTCAAATGGGTCCTGGATCAGTGACTCAAATAGTCAAACCCATTTAGACCCCTTAAACCAAAACCTGAACTAGCAGACATAATCCTCAAACCCACATACATTCAAAACCAAACCAATTGATTCAAATGAAAACCAAAACAAAAGCAATTTCGAGCAATTTCAAAAATCCAACTAACACTAATGAAATTGAAACTTATATAATAAACAAACCTATTTATCAATTTAGAGAGAAGGGTTTCTAACATGCACCTACCTAAAGAGACTCAGGTCGAATTCGAACCAGATTTGAAAGGTCTTTCGATTTTCGATTGGAGTAGACCTTAATCTTGTGTTTTCATGTGAAAACCCAAGACTAAGGTCCACTCCGGTCTAAAATCCTCACAGACCTTTTACATTTTGAGTTTGTGAACTTAGGGTTCAGTTATATGATTCGATATTCGAACAATTTGAGGGGGATTTGAAGGGAACAGGTTAGGGATTTGTGGTGAGGGATATTTGGTGCTCATTTGGTGTTAATTTGGGGTTGATGGGAGGTGGTGCCGCCACCGGAGGAAAGGGGGAAAGGTGGCGGCTACTAGGGTTCCAGGGTTTCGATCTAATATTCGAGAAGATCGAGCAACCTTCGAGGGAAACAGACTGGGAATTTGGAACGGGGAGGTCGAGGGGAGGCTATGGTGTAAAAACGGGAGAGATTGGGCCAATTCAACCGGGTTTCGGTGTGGGTTTTTCATTTGGGCCTGAGATTTTGGCCCAAAAATCGGGTTTGAAAAAAGCCAACTTCCTTTATTTTATTATCTTTCCAAATATTTTCCCAAAATTAAACCTAAAATCCTAAATTAAACTATAAAATCAAATTAGCTAAAAATACTAATTAACTCTAGATAACAATTATCACAAATAATTAAGTACCAAATCACACAATTAAACACTAAAAATGCAAAGTGCATTATTTTTTTATGATTTTTCAATTATTAAAATAAATAATTTACTATTTACCTCAAAATTATAAAATTAAATCCTAAATGCAAATGCTATATTTTTTGTATATTTTCATTAATTTACACAAATAAACGTGCACACACAATTGCAAACAATAGTTAAAAATATCAGGAAATTCATAAAATTGGACACAAAAGAAAGAAAAAAAATGTTTTATTTTGCATTTTTGGGAGTGATTCGTGTGAGGCAAAAATCACGTGCTCACAAATGGAAATTCATTTAGTACCTTGATGGAAATAAACGGACCATCACAGATAATATCCCAAAGCTCACAATCTTCAGCCATGATGAAATCGTGCATTCTAGCTTTCCACCACCAATAGAATTTTTCATCAAACTTGGGTGGGTGCTATATGGATTGACTCTCTTCAAAATTTAGTGGAGTCGTCATGAGGATCCTACCTAGGTGTTAACCTGATAGGAGGAACCCGCTCTGATACCAATTGATAGTTTGTATGGGTCCACTGGATCGTAGAGTACCTGGTCCTCTACAAGTTTCTACTGAGAGTACTTAGTAAAGCAGTAAGTAAATGAGGCCGAGGATTTTTACATGAAAAAATCCCGCACAAGGGGATAAAAAAATCACAACCTACACATGTAGGCTTTTAACTTCACTAACTTATAATCTTACCTATTACAAGCCACTTTACAATACTTCCTATTGCAAAGGATTTACTCAACTAACTTGTGGTACCTTTACCACAAGCCACTTTGTGACTATCCTAGTTACAAAGGCTTTTTCTAACTTGTGATGCTATCATCACAAGCCACTTTGTAATTCTACGATTATAAAGACTTTTCCTTATGACTAAATCTAGTCACAACCTAAACTCAACGAGTTTACGGATTTACAAGAGGAATCCTAATCATTATGCTTCTAAATAAGCGATTTGGGAGATATAATAAGTACAATAACAAGGTTACAACTCAACTAGGACAACAAAAATCAATCTTTTAGGAACTGGTCCATAGTGGCGTTCAACCTTGTTCTTCAAGCTTGAGAGGATGATTTTTCTGTTTTTGCAAGAGGCTTGAATGAGAAACAGAAACCTTCCAGTGATGTCTTTGTATAAAGCTCATTGGGTACATCTTGATCACATCACTTGAAGTGATGTGAGTGCTTTGTTTGGTTGGAGAATGAGTGGGCTGACAATATACTGCAGTGCGCAAAAATAGTGTCGTCAGTTACTTTAGTTCCAGCTATGTCCAAATGAATCTATACTGCTATATAGGAACCACAAGAGCATTAGGTCCTTATTTGGTTCCTAGCTCTTGAATCTGTAGCAGTTCATCTTTTGCTGGAGTCCGTTAAAGTTTGCAGCAATCCAAAGTAGGTCAGGTTCCCTAACTGGTTCTTGACAGTAAATTTGTTAGATCATCAAAATACAAGGCAAGAGTATTTAAGATCTATCAATATATATATATATATATATATATATATATATATATATATATATATATGGGAAAACGATATTTTGAACACCTTTGACAGACTTTTGACATAATTTAGACCTAAGGATACCGGGGATTCGATCTAAGGAGGCAAGAACACACTAGGAGTAAGGCGGAGAATTCTTCCACGAGTTTTTCACTTCCTTCTTCCTATTTCCATTTTTGACTATGAATTCTAGTATTGTATTTTTGCATACTACTATGAATAGTTAATTTGTTATCTAGAGTTTTGATGGAACATTTTGTAGGATAAATCTTTTATATAATTAAGCCGTTGGATTTTTCTACTTGTTCAACTATGTGTTTGTTGTTGTTGATTGAATGTCCATCAATTGACTGTGCTATTTAGTGTGTACTACTCGAGAGAAAGTACATATTTAGGTAGTTGTTGAATAACATCACTCCTAACATATGTGAGAGATCAATACGGAGGGTTTAAAGGCGGAATTAGAGATAACGAAACCTTGGTACGATCATAGTGAGTGGTGAATTAGTGCTAGCTAGTGTAGTTCGAGAGAATACATCTAGTAAATTGTGGTAGTTTCTCGAAAGAGAGTTATGACACTCGGAGTACTCACGATCGGTAGAGAATACTTAGGTGAAATTATACAAGATGTAGCGGGAATGATTCCAACTATTGGGAAAATCATAACTCTAGACCTCCTAATCATTTTTCCAACCCTTAGTATCCCTAGTTTTTAATTTACTTCTTTAATTTGTTAGTTAATTAGTTAGACATAAAAATCTCAATATTATAACTTAGGAATTGTCGAGCTTGTCTTTCGAGTGATATTGAACAGTTATAGTGAAACCTTAGTTCCCTGTGGGATTCGACTCCGGACTTTTAGACCGCATTATATTTGCAGCGACCGCCTATCCTTTTAGGACTAGAATTGGGCGTGATCAGTTACCAAAAAAAACTAATGACAAACTTGGCTTCAAGCTACCAACAAAATGTGATATGCAATTACATAGCATATGCAAGTCTTGCTTTATGTGCAAGGAAATAACATTAGTACATCATATAAAGAACATTAAAATCAGAGAAAAGAACACTTAATTTTACTTAATCAAATTTAATTAAAACGAAAAAATAAGATTAATTCAAAGGGGAAATACCACAAGTTTATTGCATTATTGAAAATATAACACAAAATACAATCATGATCAGAACATAACTTCTATATAATAAGAATGCAAGTTTGCTAAAACAAATCAATGTTATTGGCAGTCCAACTGATGGAAAAGAAAGTCCTTTTCAGGTGACTTAGAATGTACTTCAAATGTACAACGAAACCAAGTGTATTTATTTACGAAATGTTTTGCAGAGGCAAGGCGGATGCACGCTTAACGAAGTGGTGTCACGTGCACAGGTTCGTCAAAATAATATTGTTAAAAATAGTTAAGTAGGATAAAATGACACCACTTGAGGCAAATTATCTTTTGGTGTGTTGGTTATGTGCTTGATTTTGCTCTAAAAGATCAAAGGTTCGAACCTCAACTAGCACTTCTTTTTCCAATTATTGGGAGAGCCTCTACGATCATTAAAAATTGTGATGAAGTAAAATTAAATCAAGGACCTTTTCTAACTTAAAACTCAACAAAACCAATAGACTAAGAATATTTCTTGTTTAGAAGTAAGATAATTGAAGTTATTATTCTCGTACTTCTATAAATTTCGACATTGCTTACAAAAATTCTTGTCTACGCCCACGAGGCATTATTGTAGCATATAGATTATTGTAGCATATACATTAAGTAAAGTGGAAACTGATTTCTCCATTCTTATAGGAGATATGGATCAGAACTACTAATTGGAGCTTCACTAATCTGTGCTTACAAGGGGAGCCTTAGTGCAATGATAAAATTACCGTAATGTGACCTATAGATCACATATTCGAGCCGTGGGAAAAGCTACTAATATTTGTATTAGAGTAGACTTTCTACATTAATTTCCCTTGATGTAGAGAGCTATGGTTAAAAATTGTGATGAAGTAGAATTGAACACATGACCTTTTCTAACTTGAAACTCAAAAAAACCAATAGATTAAGAATATTTCTTATCTAAAAGTATGATAATTAAAGTTA
The DNA here is from genome assembly GCA_026770625.1 of Nicotiana glauca. Classification (NCBI taxonomy): domain Eukaryota; kingdom Viridiplantae; phylum Streptophyta; class Magnoliopsida; order Solanales; family Solanaceae; genus Nicotiana; species Nicotiana glauca. The sequence continues at coordinate 30,143 of MU683043.1, read as the reverse complement.
TTATTCCCCTATAAAGTTTCAACATCGCTTACAAAAATTTCTGCATACGTCCTTGAGAGACATTATTGCAGCATATAGATTAAGTAAAGTGGAATACACTCATTTCTCCCTTCTTATATGAGATATGGATCAGACTACCAATTTGAGCTTCATTAATCTGTGTTTAAAAGGGGAGCCTTAGAGCAACGATAAAATTATCGCGTTGTGACCTATAGATCGTATGTTCGAGCAATGGGAGTAGACATTAATACTTGCATTAGGATAGATTGTCTACATCGATATCCTTTGGGATACAACCTTTCATGACATTAATACTTGCATTAGGATAGATTGTCTACATCGATACCCTTTGGGATACAACCTTTCCATGAATTCTATTTGAACGCGGGATACTTTGTGTACCAAATTGTCATTTTTATTAATCTGTGTTAAAGGTATGATTAGCATGGAAGTGGTTTACTAGTTAAACAATAAACATTATCAACTTTCTATGGATTTGAAGTTTACAGGAGATTTTGTAGCTTTATATGGCAACAGTAGCTAGCTTTATAATCATGTTCCTTCAAACCTTAATAAAGTCAGCTTGAATTAATTTCAATTATGTTTGGGGTTGTTTAAGTTGGTTTTCGACAAGACAACCTAGTTATCACGAGGAGACCTTTTGAACTAGGGCACCGTGCAACAATAGTCACTTTTAAGTTCGCTATTTAAAATATATTTATAATTTACAATATATTTAAAGATTAGTTAATTCATCCAAACTTTAGGACTAAGTATCCTGAATTTGAAAATTCAGGATTCAGTATCCTAAATTTTTGAACTGCGAATTTGAAATTCAGGATTAAGTGTCCTGAATTTCTGAACTACTAATTTAAAATTCAGGACATAAGATTCGAATTTCTGGACACAATTTTCGAACTTTAGGACATGATGTCCTTAAGTTTGAACTTTGAGGTTTAAAACTCTAGGACGTTGTGTCCTGAAGTTTGAGCGAAATTGGCTAATCTTTAAATACATTATAAACTTTGAATATATTTTAAACGACATGCTTAAAATTAGCTACTTGGTGTTATTTTCACTTTGAACTACAATGTTGGTCGGAATCCGACCCCACGATAATTAACGAAGTTAATCCCATCTTAAGCTAATTCGTGATTAATAAGTTGTACGACCACTCAGAATTAACGGCATTTAGCCCTTATCTGATTCGACCAACAAGGCCACGGCCTATTCACCGTCATGAAGGCGAACCCACAACGTAGTCACGGCCACTTATTGACAGCTCATGAAGCTCACAGCTATAAATACCAAGAGAGAAAACCCTAGAAGGGGGATTCTTCTTCGCGACTATTCCCGAGAGAGAGGAAACACACAACAGTACCCATATAGTGGGGAAAGGAACACCACTGTAAGGTTCTGAACCTCTCCATGGAGAGGCAGACCAAATCCACACTATCAATAAAGGCTTTTAATGTTTCTCCTCTTAATTTTGAGTACTTATTTCTGTTTCCTTCGTTCGATCTAATGAATTATTACGATATGCTATGATTTTTCCGTGATTTATTTGTATTGTTTTGTACTCATAAAGCACACGATAACTTTTGAGCAAACAATTTGGCGCCGTCTGTGGGAATTTCATAGCAAAATCGCGTAGTTCTTCCATGGACCAAAAGAAAAGAAACGCCTGAAAAAGAAGAACAACCCAGCTCAAACAAGCCAAAGCGGCATATCAGACCGATGGAACTCGAAGATATTGAATCGAGATCCAATTCCTCTGTCTCTCCTCTCTCGGATAGTGCAAACAAGAAGAAGAAGCCCCCTTTTTGGGAGGATCTCCGTAAGAGATCTCCCACATCCCTGATAAGGGCTCCAGCCGAAAACCGTCACGGAGGAATCTCGAATCAAGAGCCGCTTCAAGACAGCCTACATACCCCGATTGGGAAGATAACGTTTAAGCTGCTCAGGATATCGAATCAAAACCGAGCTTCAGCTCTCAAACACCCACAAACCAAGACAGGTTATGTGCCTTTACAAGTAAGTTCAACTACGTTTGCAACCAAAACTCAGGCCATGCGCCTTCACCAATTAGTTCAACTACGGTTGAACCAAGATTCAGGCTATGTGCCTTCGCCATCAAATTTAACAAAGTTCAACAACAGTTGAACCGGGACTCAGGCTACGTGCCTTCGCCAACAAGTTCAACTGCGGTTGAACCAAGACAGGCTATGCGCCTTCACCAAAAAGTTCAACTACGGTTGAACTGGGACTCAGGCTATTCGCCTTCGCCAATTAGTTCAACTACGGTTGAACCGACTCAAGCTATGTGCCTTCGCTATCAAAATTAACAAAGTTCAACAACAGTTGAACTGGGACACAGGCTATGCGCCTTCGCCAATAAGTTCAACTACAGTTGAAACAAGATAGGCTATGCGCCTTCACCAAAAATTTCAACTACAGTTGAAACGGGACTCGGGCTATTCGCTTCGCCAATTAGTTCAACTGCGGTTGAACCAAGACTCAGGCTATGTGCCTTCGCCATCAAATTTAACAAAGTTCAACAACAGTTGAATTGGGACTCCGGCTACGTGCCTTCGCCAATAAGTTCAACCACGATTGAACCAAGACTCAGGCTATGCGCCTTGGCCATCAAATCCAACAAGCTCGACCTCGCTCAAACTATAAGGATGGACGCCTTCGTCCTTAAATTTAGCAAGTTCAACCACAGTTGAACCGAGACTCAGGCCAAACGCCTTCATCAGTGAAAGCAAAGCCTGACTTCCAACGAATCGAAGCGCAGGATAGGCACCCTCGCCATTCAAGTAAGTACTCCCAACTCGAATTAAAATTCGGGCCACGTAAAGTTCGGCCCCGGTCAAACTACAAGGCCGCATTTTTTACCATCACGACCGGTAGTTCGACCGCATCCGAACTGGGTTTTAAGGCTAAGCGCCGCTATTGCCAAATAACGGCTAAGACTCACCCACACCGAGTCGAAGAAGCAAGGCCGCTAATAACCAGAAATTAACATGCCTACCAGAGTCAAACTCAAAGGCAAATCACCCCTTGAACACGCGCAAAAGAAAAGTCTAAGGGGGAAAAAGGGAAGACACAAAACAAGCACAAGGCAGGCAATGGAAAAGAAAATTTATATATTTACAAAGTCAATGACGGTTCATCCCCACTTACCCCCGGACAAGGCCGGTCAATAAAAAACGAAAAACAAGAAACACCTAAAATGCCAAGCGGCGAGCGAAACAAGAAAAAATACAACAAATCTTTCTACTCAGCGCCATCCGCACCATCATCTGCACCATCGCCAACCTCTGGCGTTGCCGCGTCAAAGCCACAGTCGGTACAGGCCTCATGAGACTTCTAATGCGCTTCCTTGAAAGCAGCCTCGGTCATGATACCGGCCTCTCACAAATTCTTATATACATCACGTTGGGCCTCGGCAAAAGCCCAAAGTTCACGAGCCTGGTTGGAAGGGACGGCCTGGTCCCGTAGGCGCTGATTCTCCCCCTCCAAGGCCGTGATCCGATCTGCCATGGTTTGGGCGTCCCGCTCATAGACCCCAATGCGGTCCTCTATCCCCGCCTCTCTAAAGGCCGCGACAGCTCTCTCCAACCCCCGCCCCCTCTCACGAATACAAAGCGCCTCCTCCAACCATGCGGCCTTCGTCGAAGCGGTCCTCGCCTGCTGCCTCAAAGCCGCGACTTCACCCTCCAATGCGGCCACCTTCCCGTTCCATGCCGCAGCAGCCTCCGCTGCCTTGGCCTGATCTTGGCGCTCCCTCTCAGTTGCATCCCGCCTTCCCGCCTCAAGCTCCTCGTCCTTCTGACGAAGCTGCTCCTCGAGGGCGCGCATTCTGACAAGTGCTTGCTTCACTTGAAGCTCCCACCTCGCCAGCTCCTCGACCAAGGCCCGGCTACGGGGGTCGTTCCTCAAGCACTCGCATATCTCCCGGCACCGGTCTCGGCAGCGACGGTACTTCTCCAGCGCCCGCAAAAAGACCCCCGAGCGAATGTGGGCTCGGCGGATGCTCTCCACCTCCAACAAATAAGACTGCAAAGCAAAAACAGCGATTACGGTAAAGAATAAACTAAGGCAAGGAAAAAATGAACTAAGGTCGTAGTAACGTACCCTCAGGCCCATCATGGCCACTTCATTCATCACTCTGATATCTGTGACGTCCCTCAACGACGCATTCTCGGTCTCCGAGCATAGCACCTCAAATAGCGGCACCAAGCTATTCCTTTGGAGTAATAAGTTCGACTCCGCGGGAACCTCAATGAAGTGAGATCGCCCCTCGGCATGCACCGTTGAATTGGTGAGACCTTCTTGAATCATACGGACGTCATCAGGATACAAGTCGGACTCAGACTCGTATTCTTCTCCTCCATCATCACTTCCTCCTCCTGCCGCCCACAAGGTCGAGGCACCCGCCATAGCCGCCGAAGGATCGCTTGGTTCACCAACAATAATAGCCGTTGAGGAACTACCTCCCATCTCAGCGATTGGAACCACCAATTGAGTTGCCGAAGCGACGGTATCATCATGGCCTAAGCCGACCGGGGCAACCCCCACTGTTTGTCCGCCATCAAGGCCAGACGCCGCAGCCGCACTCCTCTCCGTATCTGCTGGGGGGGAGTCCAAGTTAATCACCACAGGAGGAGCCGGTGTGAACGCAACCCTCCGCTTTACCAACGGCCTCTCCTCCTCCTCCTCCTCCTCCTTCTCATCCAACTCATTTAAGGGCGACTATACCCTAGGGCGCACAGCTCCCGACGTCCCCTCGACCCGAAATGTAGCCCGTACTGGAGAATGAGCTGCTGAAGATTCAACCGACACCGCCCTCGGTACTGGGCACGGTACCGGTGTTGCAATAAGCCGAGCAGTCGTGCCTGACCGACGAAAGGCTAGCTGAGAAGCCCTGACGCGGCGTGCCCTTCCTGATCACAGAAAAACAAAGTTTGTGAATAGAGACGAAACAGAACGAAAAAGAAGAAGTCAAATTCTCATCGGCTGCGAGCCTACGGCCATGCCTCGCCCAGAAAGATGCCCATGTGCGTATCCCCACTGTGTGGGGGAGTATGGCCTCGACCCACTCACGTATCCCAGGCAATGGGGCCGGCGGCGACCCGTCAGCTATAAAAAATGACACGAGTTAACGCTCATGATCACAAATCATAAAGAGGGGCAGAAAAGGGAATTCAACCACTAAAGAACTTACGTGCATGGTTCCAAGCCTCTGGCAACCTAGTAGCGTCCGCCACCAGATGCCCGGTCCTGATATAAAAGAAGTGCTCGAAAAGGCGATGGTCGACCTCGTCATCCAATATCATGACCAAGCCCCTCGACCTACGAGGGCACGCCTGAATCATGGTGCCGCGGACTCTCTAGGAAGCGTAGAGGCTAAGCACATGTTGCAGCATGACCTCCCTACGGGCCAATTTCGCGTACTTGATGAACATGGCAAGCAACTTGTAAAGAGAAGGGGCAAGCTGACCCGGTCATACACCATAATATCGACAGAAGTCGACCACCAGCATTGGGAGCTTGAATCCCATCTTGAAGGGATAAGCGTAAAAGACGCAGTATCCACTGCGGTCGGTGTAGACCCTCTCCTCGCTTCTAACGAGAACAATGTCAACATAGCTGTGGATGCCCCATTGTTCCCGTAGTTAGGCCATTCCAACTTCCCCCATTAACGGGGCTTCATCCACCGGATCCTCCCCAACATCGGTAGTGAAGTCAATCACCAGGCCCCCGGGCAGAGACACTATCTCATCAACCGATGGAACTTCATCGGTCTCCACCAGTTCAGCACTTCCCATTGCCGGAGATGACTCCTCAACTACCAGAAAATTGACAGGAAGATCTGACGGAAGAATGTTTTGAGAAGAACTGCCTGCCATCATTGATTCACGAACAATAAAGAAACAAGATTTGACGGAAAAGGAGAAGGTTATAACGATCGAAGAACAAAGATGAAGATGAACTAGCAAGAGGGAAAGATTCTTTGGAATCTCTCTTGGACAAACAACAAAAGTATGAGAAGTGAATTCCCCAGCCCTTTATTTATAAGGCAACACAAGTGGCTTTCACGAAACCCAATTGCCATCATTAACTACATGACCAACCGCAAAACGGTTCAGTTCTGCAGAAACGTGCGTCATTATGACAGGTTCCATGAAGCGGCTTTTCAGTCACCAACTGATGTTTTGCCTTTGAAACGGTTATAGAGTATTGTGAAAGCCGAGGAGACGTTCTGTGTGCCTTCAAAATTTTGGACATCGCCAAACGTATATCAAGCGTGCCCTCACCCCCCTCGGCTGCACAGCATACGACCCGTCCGCCATGGTCGATGGTTACACTCCTACGCAAATGTAAGGGTCAGAGCACAATAAAGCTCGTCCTTACCCGATTTAATTTGAAGGACTAAGTGCCTTCGCCAAAAAGAGAGTTCGACCTTGATCGAACGATGACTAGATAACACGATAACAAAACGCTAACACTCTACAAGGCTAGGACCATCTCCAATGTATAAGTGGCTACGGAAATCTCCAATGTATAAGCGGCTACGGCTATCTCCAATGTATAAGCAGCTACGGCCATTTCCAATGTGTAAACGACTAAGGCCGTCGACACGACATGGCTAAGGCCGTCGATAGTATTAAGGCTAAGGGTCATCGTCAAAAAGAATTCGGCCTCGGTCGAAGCACGACCTCCCTATCCGAGTTCCTCGAACTACAGTCGATGAAGTCCGCTCATCGAGCTCGGTCAAAGCATGACCTCAATAAGTGGAGGGACTAACTGTATGGGTCGGAATCCGACCCCACGATAATTAACGAATTTAATTCCATCTTAAGCTAATTCGTGATTAATAAGTTATATGACCACTCAGAATTAACGGTATTTAGCCCTTATCTGATTCGACCAACAAGACCACGGCCTATTCACCGTCATGAAGGTGAACCCACAACGTGGTCACAGCCACTTATTGAAAGCTCATGAAGCTCATAGCTATAAATACCAAGAGAGGAAACCCTAGAAGGGGGCTTCTTCTTCGCGACTATTCCCGAGAGAGAGGAAACACACAACAGTACCCATATAGTGGGGAAAGGAACACTATTGTAAGGCTCTGAACCTCTCCATGGAGAGGCAGACCAAATCCACACTATCAATAAAGGCTTTTAATGTTTTTCCTCTTAATTTTGAGTACTTATTTCTATTTCCTTCGTTCGATCTAATAGATTATTACGATTTGCTATGATTTTTCCGTGATTTATTGGTATTTTTTTGTACTCATAAAGCACACGATAACTTTTGAGCAAACAAATGTCACAAATTTCAACCAATTAATCTGGTAGATTTTCGAGTTCAATTAATATAAGAAAGTTAATACTGTTATAAATAGAATTTTATGGTGAATGTCTATATTTAAAGAGATTTTAGGGCTTGTTACTTGGTGGCTAAGTCATTTTTCTCCTATAAATAAAAGGTTCTATTCCATTGTAATTGATCCCAAATCAATAAGAATTCTCTCTCCCTACTTATCTCTGTAATACTCTTCTTCTTCTTTTATTATTTTATAACACGTTATCAGCACGAGTCTCTAACCAATTGAGTAGAAGTTTTGGGATTGAGCATAATGATTGTCAATTGTTTCGTAAACTTCCTTCATGATTAAATTTATGATTTAAGGTAAGTATTTTACTTTATTTTTCTCTTTTAAATTCTTGAAATTCTATTATTTGATTTTTATACAAGCAAAGACAACAAATTTTGATTATAACTCTAATGGAGTTAGTAAGAAATTATAACCACCCGAAATGGTAAAATTTATATGTCTTGCCATGATCAAAGTCATGTATGATCGTGAGCTCAAGAAGTGAAAACCCATCCCATCGAATTTGCTCCATTATCATTCCTTTAAGAGAATGTGACAACAATATGTGATAAGTCTAAAAGAAGACAAAATTATTATCGTGAAGGTATCAACGGATGTAGACGTGGCAATAGACGAAATTATAACCGTCATCATTGTGATAATGAGAATTATATGGATTCTCAAAATAATCCATCACTCTGTGAAAGTAATATTTGTCATCGATTTGACATGAGATTTTATAAAGCACATATTGATGATTTGGTCCATTCATAATGTGGATGTGACAACATCTGATTTATGAATACATATTTATTCTTGGAAGAATATGAACGTGCTAGTGGTAGTAAATATACCACACTCACCTCTAAAAGAAGGTTTGAGTTGATATAAAAAAATATTATCATTATTATGGCATGAATGATCATTGGTCACGTACCTATTGTATGCCAAAATATTTTGGTAATGTAATTATTAAAGAAAAACATTAATGCAAGAAACATATCTTGCATATAATTTTGACCATAACCATAATGATATAACTTTCTCCTTAAAAGTAATAGTATAACTTTCTCCTTAAAAGTTTATTCACCATATAGATGTTGATGAAATGTGGTAGTATCAAATTAATTAAGAGCTCTGGAAGAGCCAATTTTTTCTATTTTTGAGGAACACAATTGATTATCATGTCAATTTATTGTGTAGTAGTAAGTCTCAGAGAAACTTAATTGAGTTTCTAAAGTATACGCGACAACGGTTTATTATATTGAGAATAAAAATAAAGGAAAGATTTAATATCTTCTATTACTACAACTTGTAGCGGGATAATATATAGGTGAAAAGCTACACGCTTTATTCTCTAGTTTGTACTATACAAATAAAAGAATACCACAATAAAGTGGATGTTTATTGATATAAAAACTCATATCATAATAAACTTGGAGTTTATTGATAATTGCACACGTCATGGTGTAAATTTGAAGTTTATCAATATTGATAATTTATTTAATTGGCATAATTGGTTTAGCTAATCAATTTAAGTATGATGTGTACAAATAATAGAGAATTCACATGAGTAAATATTAAAAGAACTTGAAAGTTCTTTACGAATTCTCTTATATTATTTTTTTCTCATTAATTAATAAATCAACTAAAATTGGGATTGAATCCCATGAATACTGAAAGTATCAAAGGTGAATATGGGTCATTCACCTGCCATGTATACCACATAAGATGCATCTATGAGATGGTTACATGTGCGATTATTATTAACCCGCAACATGGTATTTGCGAGGTAACTTGCTTAATAATTTGATTTAGAGCATAATTTCTAGCTTTTTTTTATTCAAGATAGTTCATCTTGATAAGTTGGTTTGCATTACAATTGGTTTAGCAAAATAATTTATTGATTGCCTCCACGTAGTAGGTAAATACTTGCGTATGAGAATAAACTTATCTATATCAATTTGATATACGTTATATATCAAAGTATATTATTTTCTCACCTCACAAGTGGTTCATGGTCAGAAACCAAATAATTCCATCTTATTATTATTGATGTGCGGTGTATATTTTGATTAACACCATAACGCACAAAGATGGGTTCTCAAAGTTGAGGAAACAAGTTAGTTTTTCTAACATGAGGGGGAGACATGATAAACAGTTGAGAAAAAGTTACGTGGAATGAATTATCATTTGTACATGTAGATCCTCGAATAAAATAATATGAACTTGAATTTCATAAAAAGATAATTCATTTTCGATATATTGCAAAGAATGCGAGACGCATTTGCTGACCCAAAGAAAGTAACTATATTCTCATTGCAAATGTTCCTATTAAGTCCTAGAAGGACAAAGTATATGGTAAGCTTAAAGCGTATAGACAATCGGTCAAATAAATTTCGTGATAAAGAAGATGAGCAAATGATCAAGAAGATCATAATAAAGGAGGCAAATGATCTAGAAGATCACATGACATAACACTTCATAAAATCTCATGAGAGATTCAGGTGCATGAATATATGAATGGAGAGATCTCTATGTTATGTCTATGAAAATAAGGAGGTTGGAACCGATATAAAATATTTGTCGACAACATCTATAATAACGCTAAATATATATGAGGATCTTAAGTCTGGAGAAACAATTCAAGTGGAATTTGGTTTCATATGAAAGACAAGTAGTTTCGGACCTGTAGTTCAAACACTAAGTATAAAGACAATGGAGTGTGCTATCACCTTTATGTATCTTATATGTCTGGCATGACATGAAAACTTGATACAAATCTAAAGTCTATTTATATGGCTTATATGGCAATCCATGAAGGATTTAAGTTGCTTGAAGCATATACAATTCTTGATTTTGAAGTACCACTTCCTCAGTGCAATTTGTGCACAAATGTATCTTGCTATAACTATAAGCATGATAATATAATAGCAAGAGTTTTAACCTCTATGTAAAGATATTGAACTGATGACTCCAACAAGATCATATGAAGACAATACATCTATTAGGAATGATGATTTCAAGGTGAAACAAATTCGTTCAAGAGATCTTTTGAAAATGGTGCACAAGATTGGAATGCAAATGCTTAAAGATGTGAATTGATGCTCTCATCAGGGGGAGTTAATGCGCGTTGCACTCTTTTTTCCTTACAAAGTTTTGTTCCACTGGGTTTTCCTTGCAAGGTTATTAACGAGACAACCAAAAGGCGTATTGTTAGATATGTGTACTCTTTTTCCTTTACTAGAATTTTTTTCCCACTGAGTTTTATTTTAGTTAAGGTTTTAGCTAGGTACATTATCTGTTGAATAGACATTCAAGGGGGAGTGATATAAATAGAATTTTATTTATGGTGAATGTCTATATTTAGATAGATTTTAGGGCTTGTTACATGGTGGCTAAGTCACTTTTTCCCTATAAATAGATGGTTCTATTCATTGTAATTTATCCCAAATCAATAAGAATTCTTTCTCCCTACTTTTCTCTGCAATATTCTTCTTCTTCTTTTATTATTTTATAACAAATACAACATTATCCTTTTGTGAGGAAACAATTTTATCACAAATCCAAAAAAAAAAAATGCAAGGGAATCTTTACTACTCTGTTGTACACCTGATTTATTTTCCCGCAATACTAATTGTTAACAATATTACAGTACAACTAAGTAGTAAGTAACTGTCTGAATATTGAAAATATGAAATGTTTTTAATGATTCAGTGAATATTTTCTTGGTATAGTAGGAAAATTTCGCTTATATTCATATTTTTTAAAAATAAAATAAAAAATTGACGTACATATATTGATTTGACGAAACATCAATGTAAACTTTTCCATTGGGAAAATAGAATTTCACCAACTCAAGTTCATATTCAGTTAAGAGAGTAATGCTCAAAACTTTGAGAGATACTTTTATTTATATGAAAATTTTATCTAAATAATAACACTAAAGTTTATTCTTTACTTCAAAGTTATGTAAATAAGTAACTAGAAATTGGAATTAAAACCTTTTAGGATATCCTTTTATCCAATGTTGTTCTCATAAAAAATTGTCCATTAAATTGGAATTAATATTTTTCTAGTAGTAAATTGTCCCAAATCCGACAAGTAAATGACTTTTTTGTATTCAATCTTTAGCTTGACAATGTATATCACTCTCTTCTTTTGCTTTTTGTTTTTTTTTTCTTGTGGTTCTCCTGTTCTCCTAAATTACCAATAAATATAGAAAGAATTACAAAAAAATACAAATCACTTCACACCATAAAAAAAATAGCTCATGTTTTTAAGTTTTACTTCACTTAGCACACATTGTACATATTTTGAAAGCACTTGCAAATTCAAAATCTGTGTTTTTACAACCATTGCTTCTAAAAACTATGGAGTTAATTCTTTATTCTCACAACTATTGCTTTCACTCTCTCTTCTTCTCACATCTTCTACATATGCTTCAAAGGGCCGTGTATTTTCTGCTTCTCCTCTTGTGTCACCTGCTTTCAATGAAAGAAAATTGAAGAGTAGAAGTCCACCATTGAAGACCATTCAAAGCTTTGCTTTTGAAAATGGGTTTTTTTGAATTTGTTAGTTGTTTGGATTGAGTATTGTTTCAATTGATTGAAAATATCAAAAGGAGTTCAAAAATTAAGTTTGAAGTGATTTGGAGTAGATTTGAGTTAAATTTCATAAAAGACGCAAGGAAGAAGACGAAGTCAGTTTTTTGTATAATTATGTATAATCTTGTATAATATTGTATATGAGTGTAGAAACACACCTTATACACTTTTATATAAGCGTCTGTAGACGAACTTCTTCCACGATTTTCAGTTGCAATTCTTGTTCAAAACCAATCCAAATCTCCATTAAATGACTTCAAATTTTATATACAACATCCTTATACTATTTCTAACAAGTCTAAATAACACCCCACTCCAAATTTCTCACTAAATCAAATTTGGAATTTAAACCCACATATTTAAGCTTATTAAAAATCTAATTTTCACCACCAAAATGAATTTGGTTTGTTAAATTTATATTTGAGTCACAATTACTGATTCGAAAATTAATTTAAAAGCTTGAGGAATCTTTTTTAAAAATTAAATAGTAATTTTGAGAACCTATTTGGAATTGAATGTTGAATCTTAGCCTATTATTTATGGGCTAGTTGGTTGTAAATTGAAATATGGGTTATAAAATTGAAAAGTATGGAGCCCATTTATTCTAATGTGAAATTTTCCCATAAATATATGGGCGAAGTGCAGTAATAGCCACTTTTAAGCCCGTTATTTAAAATATATCTAAAATTTACAATGTATTTAAACATTAGCCAATTCATCCAAACTTCAGGATTAAGTATTTTAAATTTGGAAATTCAGGACTTAGTGTCCTGAATTTTTGAGCTGCTAATTTGAAATTTCAGGACTGAGTGTCCTGAATTACTGTACTAATTTAACATTTGGGACATAAGATTCTAACTTCTGAACATAATTTTTGAACTTTACATGATGTCCTGAAGTTTGAACTTTGGAAGTTTAAATTCTAGGATGTTGTGTCATGAAATTTGAGCGAAATTGGCTAATCTTTAAATACATTACGAACTATGAATATATTTTAAACAGCATGCTTAAGAATAGCTACCTGGTTTCATTCCCATATTCATTTCTCGTCAAGTTATTTTTTTCTTGTCTTTTCAAAAGATTTTTGTATTCATATGCTTGAAAATACTTGATTTAGATAGTAGGATTTTGTTCTGTAACCAACTTAGGGGTCATCTACTCATTACCTTGTTTGGATGTTGATTGCAGGCAATTTAGGGGTCATATACTCATTAACTAACAATTAAGGTGATAAACAAGATTTGAATTTCCACTAATAGAAATAAAGGAATGAGTATAAAAAAGAGGAACAAGGACAGCTCTTGTATTGCATGGGTGGAGTGGGCCCTTTCAAGTACCATGTGCCTAATTACTAAAAAAAATAGCCCGATGCACAAAGCATCTTACGTGTTCATGGAGAAGAGCCACACTTCAGGGATGTGATGTAGGCATCCTACCCTAATACAAGAATTAATGACTCTTTTCACGACTCGAACCTGTGACCTATAGGTCACATGGAGACAACTTTATCGTTAATCCAAGGCACTCGTTCGTGCCTTAAATTACTCATTGAGATAAATATTTCTACTTATGTTATTACTAAAAATTGGTTTGGCAAGAAAGATTTTTAGTTTCTTTTCTCAAGTTGGATGGACATAATTGGAGCAAGAGTCATTTTCAAAGTCTAAGTTGGACGAAATGACAAACCAAGAAAGGCCATCATACTTTGCTGGGTCTGTTTTCTGCAAAGTACCAAATGTATGAGTTGTATCTTTCCTCTCATGTCTTCCTAGTTTAACTTAATAACATTAGGATAAGCTATTGTACCTCGATCAATAAACTATCATTACAACAACAACTAGTCCTTAATTCCAAACAAATTGAAGTCAACTATATGAATCATCCTGGTGCATGTCGCTTTATTTATGCAACCTAATCAATAAGATAAACTAAGAAAATGAAAAAATGATTCAGTGACAGTGACACCAACAGGCATTTCTGTTATCTTCATCTTACAAACTCAAAACAAGTGAACTATGAAAAAAGAGGAACTCAGAGCAAGAAAGAAAAGGGCACATCAGTGCACTAAGCTCCTGTTATACGTGGATCTGAAGAAGGGTTGGACCACAAGGGTCTATCGTACGCAGTCTTACCCTGCATCTCTGCAAGAGGTTATTTTTATGGCTCGAACCCATGACCTCCTAGTCATGTGGCAGCAACTACCAGTTACACCAAGACATTAATAAGAAGGGAAAGAAAAAGAGAAAGAAAATGCATTAATATTTAGCAACAAACAGCGTCCTTTATAATCAAACCAATACTTAAATAACTTGAGAAACTAATTAATAAAGAACATTTTCAATTTCAGTCCCTTGGCATCTATTATCTATGCCAAACATTTGATCTAATAATTGGTAAATATCATCAAGAGTAGTTTTCCACCACATAAAGGTTGTACTTCAGAGGAAGAATTTCATGAAGTGATATTCCATCAGTTGGAAAACTCTCCATTATTTTGCTTAAGTAAGAATAACACATTTAACATCACTAAGAGAATCTTATTCATATACTAACTTTGTGCTGTTTCTTTTCATGTGAGTCCACAGCTTCATTAGCTCAATACTGCTGAATGGTTTGACAAGATAATCTGTTGCTCCAAGCACCAAACCTTTCAAGACGAGAGGGACTTCGTCCTCGTCCAACATCACTTCCACAGCAGAATGGGAGACGAAAAGAGAAGATACATTAGGCGTCGTAAAAGCTTGTAAGTGATCTCTAGTACAGTCAAATCTCTTTATAACAACATCGTTTGTTCCGATAGTTTTTGGCTGTTATAGTGAAGTATTGTTATAGAGGACATATATTAGCATAAAAATTGACTTTGAGAAAATTTGCAAGAGATGCTGTTATAGAGAGGTCTGACTGTAGCTTGGTTAGAAACAAAAGAAGAAAAAAGAGCTTACTGATCACAGGAATGTGTTTTAAATTCATATCCAGCTTGATGAAATTGAAAATCTTCGCGCCATTGGAAATAAGGAGAGAGGCTTCAGCAAGTATAATATCTATACACGGCCCCTGAGAGTTCAGTGCATCTAACGCGTCTACTGCTGAAGACACTGGTATAACTACGCAGCAACAAGAAGAACAAAAGGTGACAAATCTCAATATATTAGAGAAGCAAAAAGGAAGAAAAATGAGGCATTTATATATCTGTCAATGAATCAATTAGAGTTGAGAGTCTTTTGATTCAAGAAGTTACAATCATGCATTTATATGACATCTTCCTCTCAAGTTTTAAGAGATTATTCCAACTGTTATAGCTGGCGTAATTGCTGTTAAATCATGTTACTTATCTACTGACAAGTTTTCCTAAATGGAAACACAGGACAGCAATCCTCTTTCTTGATTGCGCGCTTAAGCTTTAAACAGGACATGTCTCTGTTCCCTTTGGGAAATCAATTTGGTTAATTGTGTATTAATTATGCAGACAGAATATATCCATAAACAGGAAAAGGGAAAAGTGGTTTATACAGCAATGAACAACTTGACTAATTAGTCTGTTAACGATCTGTCTCAATGTTATCTCACTTAACTTGTTATGATGAGAGTATCTTACCTAATCTAACACTTACCTAAAAAGGAAAATATAACTGAGTGATTTAGAAAGTAATGTTGGAAACCACAATAAGGCATATCATACCTAATCTAATACATCCCCAAAATAGAAACCTAATTAAGGAGTATCATATCTAATCTAATACTTCCCAAAAATGGAACATATAACTGAATGGTTTTAAAAGTAATGTCGGAAACCACAGTAATAAGGTATATAAATTTTGCATTACTGCAATATAGGGTGCCAATGCAAAGTTTTCCAACATATAGAATAAGGTACCGCGGAGATATTACCCTGGTAACAACATTTCTTAAGAAGGGCTAGTACTTCCTGGCAACTCTCAGCATCTGTATCGCAAAGCAGAACCCTCACATTGCTCAAATCCATCAGATCATTGCTCATAAGATGATCTCGATTACTACAATTTCCACATAAAATAATGCTCTCATCCTTGTCCATAGACACTATATAATAGTTTGGAAGAAATAATTACAATATGGTTTGGCTATGAGGACTCTCAATATTCTAGCAAAGCTGTGTTTGTTATATACATGAGCTATAGCCAACAAGGAGTTTGGTTTACCAAATTTTTAAAGCTGACCTAACTTTTAGATGGATATATACGTTTGTCCCTTGTACTTCATTGGAAGAATGAAAGGCTTAGTTCCAATTAGCAGAAAAGAGGACTAAAGCGGTTTTGCTAATTCCATTTTCGGATTGTATCGCTGCAGTTTCAATTGGAGAAAACTCAACAAATACTAATCCCTTCTGTTTAATTCCTCTTCCCTTTTCATTCCATATTCCTGAGATCAAATCTGAAGAATACGAAGAAGAATCCTCGTACTCTCGGCCACTGATGTTCATACTCATCGTTTCTCAAAGGCATTCAAGCTATTCTAAAGGGATTGAGGGGGATGACTATATATGCAGTTTGGTGCACTAAGCTCTCGCTTTGCGCGGGGGTCAGGCGAAGGGCCAGACCACAAGGGTCTATTGTACGCAGTCATACCCTGTATTTCTGCAAGAGGTTGTTTCCACTACTCGAACCCGTGACCTCCTGGTCACATGGTAGCAACTTTACCAGTTACGCCAAGGCCCCTCTTCAAGACTATATATGCAGCTAAAACCGCAAATAAGTTGAGAGATTGCTGATCAGAAAGAACAGACTTTACATTCTAGTTATTAGGATTGCTATAATCACACTGGGAAAAGTTTGGCCAGCTTCTCATTGCCCACAGTATTTACACAATGGGACCATTTGGAAGCATCACATCATCACATGTGCTGATAGGAAGGAGAAGGTTAGTCGGCTTTCGTTCTGAAAGCATATATTACTTGTTGTCACCAAACAAAAACAAAGCAAATGAAAAGATAGCTACCAATATTTCATTTTGCATCAGATTCACGTGTTGCAGAAAATCAAATACTTATCATCTTTGGATCACCTAACCAATTCCAAGTCCAATGAAAGACAATCAACTGCTATTCAGGTTTTATATGACAAATCATTCATTTACTTTACTACTAATGCTATGGATGTAGGGGATGCGAGTTTTTGAGCATTTAGTTTTGTGATCGAATTTAGAAACACATTGAATATTAACATAAGTAGTAGATTATTTTGATTAGCAAAAGCATGTGAATGACTTTTTCCATGTGCACATTGCATTGTTCATATTCAGCCTCACACGCAACGCAAATGCATAAGATGAAATCGAAAATGCAAATAGTTATCTGTAATTGTTCCAATTTTGTACGCAAACAATTATCTCATAAGCACACATCAACTATCAACTACATACAACAACAAGGATGCCTCAATCCCAAGCAATTAGGGTCTATAGGAATCCTCGCTGACCAAGTCGTGACAACAACAACAACAGACCCATTGTGATCCCAATGGTGGGATGTCTGGAGAGGGTAGTGTGTACGTAAATTTTACCCCTACTTTGAGAAGGTAGAGAGGCAGTTTCCGATAGACCCTCGGCTCAAGACTAAGTCGTCTCCATCTAGAGCAATTCTCACCTCATTATCTAACTTTCTGGGTTGAGTTAAACCTAAGGTACATTTTTTTACCTGGTATCGAAACCCGAACCATCCATATTTTTGGTTTACCTAATGTTGGACCCTCATGTTATATTGACAACGCTCCAAATGTCCAACCTGGGCATGCACGAGCAGATTGATATCTACATCATCATAAACTCTTGTACTAATTTCAATTAGCAACTTCAAGCTTTAAAATAAAATTGCAATTTACTATAATCATGCAATATTTGTATTCTGTGAATGGAAAAATAAAGTGGGTCATGACTTACAGAGACTGTAGGTATTGAAATTCGATTAGGTTCTTAATTAAGAAGTCCATATCGCAGCCACTGGAATCCTCAGTTTGCAGTAGATGTAGAAAACTCCGTAGAACTGGAAGCAAATTCTTCTATTAGATGTCAATATCAGAGTGAAATAATACAATTGAGGAGAATTTGAATAATGTATTATTTTTATCAAAAGTAAAAATTACCCTGCTCCCATATCAAGAATGAAAAATATGGTGAAATTAGTGCTTTGGTTTTATGTTGTTGCAAGTTGATCTTTGTTTCTTCTTTTTTTCATTCCATATAATCTAGATTTATTACTAGAATTTTTTTAGTCTTAGTTATAGACAATTAGACATAGGTAAAATTGAGTATTTACACATATCAGTGTAATATAACAAACTTAGTAGGTTACTAAAAAGGAATTTTTACATAGGTAAATACCTTATTTATTTTAAATAAATATCATTTAAAAAATTAAATACCATTTAATTTCGGTTACCTCCTAGCTCTAAGCCATTAAATACGCTAATCAGTTATACTTTTTTCTTTTATCTCTCTACTTTGATACATCACATTCTCTTCCCCCTCCCATTAAAACTTCTGATCTCCTCCTGCTTCTAACACACAGCAACAACAAACCCTAACTCATACAAAACAAGAGCAAACCATCATTCTTTTTCGCTAATCTAACTTGACGACGAAACCAACCCACAGAAGGAGAAAGAGACGAAGAACAAGACGTAGAACTTAAATTATCACAATGAAAACTGTCACCTACAAAAGACGTCGCTAAGCCATTCGCTACCGCCGTTGAAATGCAAATTTGAGAAACAATAGTGGATATAGCGAGAGAACTCCGAAACCTGGATTTGATAATGAGATTCGGAGCAGGTGACAAATACATCTGACGTTGTTGTTGCATCTGCTGCAATAGGAATAGCTGGAAATTAGAGTTTATTCTTGAATAAAGACGACGGATTTTGGGGCTGAGCAACTTGATTTTTCGTTAATATATTTCAATGTATTTTCAACATATCACACTGTATTTTCATGTATTTCATTGTATTCATTATCTTTTTTTTTATTGTAATTCAATGGATCTCATTGTATTCCATGTATTTCATTGTATTCATTGTCACACCTCCTTTTTTACACACCTACCCCGAAGGATAGTGTATAAGGGAGTTTTTCCATTTTAAGTGACATTATTCTAATGGGATTATTTATTCGATTCAAAGTCGCCACTTGGGATAGGTTTGGCTTTTGGTGTCCCAAGTCGTCGATTTATCTTGAATCCCAAATCGAGAAAATTTTCGACTTTCCAACTGAAGTCTGCGAACCAGAAATTCTGACTAAGGAATTCTGTTGACCTGGGGGAAGGTGTTAGGCACCCCCAGATCCCGTGGTTCTAGCACGGTCGCTTAAACTATTATAAATGGCCTAATATCTTATTTTAAAGCATGTTCATCCTATAGTGCAATTTTAAAATTATTTACCGTTTTTAATTGATTTTTTAAGGAAGGTTGAACATCGTTTAAAACGTGTTTTTGGATCACGTCACATGAAATGCACCCGGATCCGCGACACATTTTATTCAACGTTTTAGGATTTGGATTTGGGTTACATGAAATGCGCACCCGAGTTTAGGAAGGTAGATTTATTAAAATGTGCGCCTAAAGCAACTAACGCGTTGTTAACTTTGCGGGAGGCAATGGAGATTCGCTAAATAGCACATCCCGAGTTCTAAGTATTTTAATGTAATTATAGAGGGCCACGCGATTTTGTGATTTTTATTTGGCACGGCACACCTCAAATTATTTTAAAAGGATATCCTAAAGACGAACTATTATTATCTATTAAGGATTGTCTCTAAAAAAAACTTAATTAATTAGCATTATGAGTTAATTATTGTTGAAGGCATTCGAAAAAGTTCGGGCCTCAAGATCAAGTCCAAACTTAAACAAGGTGATCCCCATTATTGAAGACCCTTTAATTCAAATTTGTTACTTAACTTGAAGGGCCCAAGCTTGCATAACAATTTTAAATATGAATTAGGCTTTCAGCACATTAGGCTTCGAAACTAGCCCCAAAATGAGGAAATTTTGGTTAGCTTTTATAAGAAGCTGTCCAATCATTGGGCCTCTGCACAAGCCCAAATCGAAGGCAAGTTAGGGACCCAATATTTAATCTCAGATCAGTCCACTACTTTGCACACGTGAACCAGTTCAAAAGGCTAGTAATATTTAGCTTCTTATTATGTAACCAGACCCAAGTCTCATTTACACAAAAGGCTATACATGCTTTGGTTCATACTAAGCCCAAATCTGGTACTAATTTTAATTTTTGGGCCTGTTCACAAATTTGTAAACAAATGCACAATTTATTCACATCAAAGGCATGCTAATTTAATATGCAAATGGCTCGCACAGTTTCACTTATTTTCCTATTAACATACTCAACCTGGAATTTAACAGCTCTTTAATTTCGATTAATACACCTTGAAAAGAACCTAGTCATGGACTGGAAATTGGAAGTAACTACAGAAACGCTCAATTTTGCATATTCATTTCTGAGCTGTTGCTTTCAAAAAAATGACTCATGAAGTTCCAAACTAACATGTAATATAATATAAATCTAAAATATCCTACTGTTTTGAATTGCAAATGAACTATTTTGAATTTAACTTTTTAGCAGGCACATGGTGAGCAACCTAGAATAATTAGCATATTTGAGCTACAGGATACGTCCAGTTTCATCACAATATAAATGTACATACTGTTTCCGGATTTGGTTTCTCCTTGATACTTAAATCTAAACCTCAAATCAACATAATAGCAAAACTAGAATCAACCATACTACAGCTAACATGGTAACACAATACTTCTATAGTTCTAAAACACAAACAGTCCAACAGTCCAGTTATTTACACATGACTGTATTGTTCAAATAAACATGACTGTGCTAAATATCTAAACTAAGTAAAACGGCAGGAAATTCAGGAGAATAACAAGTACTAAATCATCATTTATCTTCAAATTTGGTCATACATGTTGATCTAATCTTCACACATCACTTGAGGCCAAAGTAATACCTGAAATTTGAATAGAAATAAGAAAATGAGAGTCAGTTGTGCATCAGAAATGTAGCAGTGTTCAATTTCAAGCAGGAAACCAGCAATTCCAAGTCAAAAACCCAGGAAATAGGGATAGGATTGCAGTAAATTCCAAAACAACTTCAATCAATCCACAAAATCAGCTGAATTTGAAAATCGAGCTTGATGAACCAATGCAATTGAACAAAAACAGACCTGGAAGGGATTTTCTACACTATATGTGTGTTGATTTTTTTAGGATTTTTTGTTTATAGGATCTAATGTGTATGTATCTAGGCTCTCTACTTCTACAGAATTTTTTTTGAATTTTCAGTAGTTTTCAGTAGTTTTGAATCTGCATTTTGAATTTTCTGATTTCTCTAAGCACTAGACTTTTGAATTTTTGAATTGCAGATATTTGGATCTCTAAAACTTCTAAACTTGCATTGCAAGGCAAGGGATTGCCCTTTTTATAGGCAAAGGCTAGGGCAACTTTCAGATTTCCTTTTACACCCTTAGTCCCTTATCTAATTTCAGTTTTTAGCTACTTAGTCCTTCAATTCATGACTTATTGCCCAAGTTATTCTACTCAATTCTTGAATTTCAAATTAGAACCCCCTTCTAGAAGCTTCTAGAAGGTTCTAGGGGGTTCTATTTTTAGTTACTGCGGGATTCTCTTAATTGAACTACCTATACTACCCCTGCATTAGTTTTGAAATTACCAACCTGGGTTAACTAACCCTAGCCCTTTTAAACTTGGTCAAAAATGACCATAGTTAATCAATCAAAGGTTGAAAACTATTCAGCTATAACCAAACAATGCCTAATTGTCAAAAACCTCTAAATCAATCTACCAGAATCCATCTAACCTAATTAGAACTTGAATTAACTCTAATTAACAATGTGTCCTAAGGCTAAATTTGTTATTAAACAGTAAACTAACAATTAAAAGCAAACAAATAAAACTGAAACTACACTATGAAAAAAAATGGCAAAATAAACAAAACAAAATAAAATGTAAAAACAATAACAAACATGGAATCGTACGATTAAAATCAAACAAACAATCAAATCACTAATAAAAACAAAATTAAACTATATGGCTGTAAAATCAGAACCCTAAATCAAAACCCTAACTCAAACACAAAAATAAAAAATAAAAGAAATTCTGAGTAGGAATGAAAAATAACAATCATGAATGAAAAAGAAAACAGAAAAGAAGGTGAGAAAATGAAATACCACAAAATTTCGACTTGGACTCGAACACTGGAAGATTTTCTTGGACTTAATCGGACTACAACCATCCCTAATCATGTGTTTTCATGAGAAAATACATGATTAGGGACTATTATAGTCCATAAATCAGTATCCCCCTAATGTTTTAAAATTAGGGTTCCAGGCCAACTTCGATCTAAAATTCGAGGCATTCTGGGAGGGTTTGAAGGTTATAGGTCGTGGATTCGGAAAGAGGAGGGTGAGGAGACCCTAGGGTATAATTTTGGTTGGGTTTGGAGGCGGCGCCGCTGTACACGGCGGAGACGGCACTAGGATTTTGTATATTCGAAGTGTTTGGGTGGGATTTGGAGAAAACGAAGGGTCAATATGGAAAGGGGAGGTGAAGGGGAAGGTCTGGTGTAATTTTGGTGGCCATTGGGTGATCGCCGCCGGCGGAGGCGATTTCCAATCGGCGACGGATGATGGAGGACGGCGGCGTTAGGGGTTTTTCGGTGAGCGTCTGAGAGAAATGAAGGTAGGGGTCGGGGGGGGGGGGGTATC
Source organism: Nicotiana glauca (assembly GCA_026770625.1). Taxonomy (NCBI): domain Eukaryota; kingdom Viridiplantae; phylum Streptophyta; class Magnoliopsida; order Solanales; family Solanaceae; genus Nicotiana; species Nicotiana glauca. Next base: position 7,366 of record MU683043.1, on the reverse strand, counting down.
ATTTGGACAGATTTATACTAAAGGCTCCCCAGTTCTCAACCATCGGATCAATCAACCTCGATGGCTGAGATCAACTGGGGAGCCAAACGCTGTCGTTTGAGGAAATCAAAAGTTGTACCGGATCGGGATGATTTTGGGCTGGGGCTGAGACAGGTCTTTGGCTTGGGTTGGACGGGTATTCGGGCTAGGATTTGTTTTGTAATAACTGGCCCAAATATAACAAACCCCTTCCAATTTCTTTAACTCTTTTTTTTCCTTTTATTTGTTTTCTTTCTTCATTTCTTTCTTTTTTTTTCTTTAAATTTTAAAACTAAAATTAAACCTCAACATTAATCCAAACTACCTAATTAAGCTACAATTAAACTAATACCAATTTGAAGGAAATTAATAAACCTAAAAATTAAAATTAAAATCAAGCAAAACAAATCAAAGTTTCTTTATGATTTTTTTTTGTATTTTTGTAAAAGCCTAATTACTAATTAGTCCAAAAATTATAAAATTAAATCCTAAATGCTCATGCAATATTTTTGTATTTTTTATGAATTATCATGCACACACAAAATTACGCAATTAAATCCTAAAAATCAAATAATAAAAGAAAAATTCTAATTCTAAGAAGTATGTAGGAATAACTCAAGCGAGGCAAAAATCACATGCTCACATTCAGTGTCTTTTTTCTCATTGTATTTCATTGTATCCCGTTGTATTCTATGTATTTTATTGTATTCACTGTCTCGATATATGCCATGAATGTATTCATATGTTTTTTTAAATTAATATAATTTATGTATTCAGATATATTATATAATTTCTCTGAAGATTGCTATATTTTTGGGGGTATGATTCGGTTGAGAATCTTTTTTATGACTGAAAATACAAAATTTGAGTTATATAATTGAGTTTGTTGAGTTATATTAGGAGACTATTATGTTAATTGATTCACTTTTCATTTTAAAAACAGTGTAATCCCCTATTTCACGCCATGAATACAGTCGAATACAATAATCTGTCCAGTTGTAATCCCATGTTTCACTCCATGAATATAGTCAAATACACTCGAATGCAACAACTGATTAGCTGGACTTCCCTAATTCACACCTATTTTTGCTACTGTATTCATGAATACAATAGCTTAAATACATCAAATACATCTTATAACCACAGAAAAGGTATTTATAATCCGTAATATAGTAAATGGTGTCTATAGATGACTAATTATTACTAAAAGATAGTGTTTTATGAAAATTTTCTTCTATTTAAGTTGTCAATATATACTTCTTATGAATTAAAACTACTGTAAGTAGTATGATAAGGTAAAAATCCTTTATAATATCATCAATATATAAGATTTTTTTTTAATAATACAACTACCCAAAAATTGTCTTAACTCTAATGTATAATCCCCCAGTACCTGTCTTCCACCTTTCTAATATTCAGGATTTAAAGAGACCGTCAAATTGTATTTTGAGGTAGCCTTTTCGCTACGGTTCAATTAAACTCATAACTTTTGATACGGAGTATGAATTTATATGTAAGAACTTATTAAAATCTTAATAAGTAATATTAGGTTTGAACTCATAATTTTAATAATATAATATGTTTAACACTAAAAATCTTAAAAGCTGAATCAATTAAATTTAAATCTTGAATGATCGGAAAAATTTTCGTAAAAAATAAAGTAACAACTTTTAGTAGAAAAATAATTCCATAATAATCGTGATTGAAAATCCCACTTCAAGTAAAAAAGGGCGGTCGTTTTCTTACAAATCCCACTAAAAGTAGAAGTAGGAAGTAGGTCTTTCTATTCTATAAATAGCAAACGTCAGCTTATTATTAAGTACGTCTAAAAGAAAGCATACCTTTATAATTCTACAATAGGTTACCATACTATTATCAAGGGAAACTTTTTTCCTACTTTTAATTCATATATCAAGGTATTTAATAGCAAGGATCAGTAACGGTTTTTAATACGCAAAGAGGCTATGAAGCTGCAACAAACTATATATATTCTTGAAAGAATTCCAAGTCTGGCCCGGTTTATGCTCGCCTTTTTTCAAGCTCTTTGAGAAGAGATCGATGGAGATTATGAGACTAATGAGACACCATATTAATTGATAGGATGTTAAATTTGTATGATTATCTCATTTAAAAATTTATGATAATTATTTAATTAGATCATATCTTAACACGCCCCTCATGCATCCCGTAATTCTCTTTTTATGATCTAAACACCTGGTTTTTTTTTGTTACATTAGTTGCAATGAAACTCGAACCCGAGATATTTGTTTGTTTTGGTATTATTTTTAATTTGTGTCATCAATCATTTAAAAGTTCAAATTATTAGAGAAAGCACTCTTTTAATTACAACCTGTTATTTTAAAGCATATTAATATTTTGTGTAAAATAATAAAGTATAAGTAATTTCCGCATGTTCCTTGTTTTCTTATTAAATTTTCTTTTAGGGGTTGTTTGGTTGGAAATAAGTTAACCCGGGATTAGTTATTTCACTTTTCCATGGGAATAAAAAATACAATAATCCTGGAATAATTAATTATACCACAATTTTCTCCCAACCAAACACAGGATAAATTTTTTTATATACGGGAATAATTATTCCTTATCCCTCGTACCAAACAATCCTTAGGGTATTAGCTACCAAGAAAAGGTCATAGGTGCTGCATGAATATAATGTCACGACCCAAACCCGGTCGTGATGGCACCCAACCCTAAAGCTAGGCAAGCCTTACCAACAATCGCTCCCAATTCAACAATAAATCTAAAAACCAACAATTTAAGGAGAATATATTAGTTTTAGAATAATACTCCAATATTTGTAGAAGAATAATACTGAGAAATACGAAGTCTGATAAAAATACTCCCAAAAGATCTGGGGTCACGAGTCTAGAGCCTCTAAACAAAACTGGATAACAATATCTGAACGAAATACTCAAGTCTGAAAATGTATATATAAATAAAACTGAAATAGATAGAGTAGTCAGGTCCTGCGAACATCAAGCAGCTACCTCAACAACTCTAGCTCTGGAAACAAAGACTGCTCAGCTAAGCCTCCGGTGTACCTGAATCTTCACACAAGGTGCAGGGAGTAGGGGTGAGTACTAGGTACTCAGTGAGTAATAAGCATATAAAATGTCTGAAGATAAGAAATCCACGAAAT
>MU683036.1:10497-22068 GCA_026770625.1 Nicotiana glauca | reverse complement strand
ATATATATATATATATATATATATATATATATATATATATATATATGACCATTCATTCATACCCAACCATCAACCTTCTTAATTAACTCTTTTCACAATCTCTACAACCAACACAACCTAGATTAGGCACTTATGGCTTTCAATCATCATCTCATGAGTTCTAATGTATCTATCATACATAAATAATCACCATAGAGTAGTTGGAGATAATAGACATACCTCTTGTAGTAAGAATTTTAAGAATCCCCACTTGTGGTATTCTTGAGAAATTCAACGATTTGAATGGAAATCTATGGATTTTCAAGATCAGTCCATGTTAATATAAGTGTTTAAGAGTAGTAATCAACTCAAAATACTCCAAAAATCTTACCTTGGATCGTAGAAACGAAGAGTGGGACGGATTCCTCTTGAGAGAGCAAGCCCTTGCTCCAAAAATGACTTGGGAACCCTCTAGACCCGGTCTTGGGGAATTTAAAGGTCTCCTACCAGCGTGTTCGCGTGTGAGTTCACGCGTGGGAGGCAGAATACTTCGCAAACTGTGCGTCTTCGCTCTAGTGAAACCTGCCGAGTAACATGGTCATAACTTTCTGTATACACCTCCAAATGATGAACGGTTTATTGCGTTGGAAACTAGACTCAAAGATCTTTAATTTGATAGGTTTTGCATCACACAACTCCTTATATAACTGGAGCTATGATCGTCCAAAGTGAGGTCTTGTGCGTACTCATTTACAACTTTCGTCTAATATGAAATGTTCCAACTTGGCTTAGACTTAGGCCTCTCCTTAGACCCCAATTCACTTATAATAAGACTTATACACTTATTAACGTATCCAATTGATATACTTTATATCATTAATCCTCATTTTCATACAAAATAAAATAATTAGCCTACCTTGGCACCTCGAAATCTTAAATTACTTAGCAAAAAATTTTCGGGCCCACTATGGGGATGAATTTTAGGAATTTTGTGTTTAGGATTGGGAAACTGGTTTGATGGTTAGAATATGAACTTTTAATCATGTATTAACTAGTTCTTACCCTATTTGAATAGTTTTGGATCATTCGGCTCCAAATTCGGAGGTTTGAGCGCATTCTTGAATCGGAAAATAGGCCTCAGAGCGAGGAGAGTCTCCTTTCTAATCTTGTAAAAGGGAATTGTCCCCATAAGTAAAATAATTGATTATGTGCTCCTATTTATGGGGGCTACGTATGCACGAGGTGACGAGAGTCCATGCATAGCTACTATTATGCTATTGTCCGGGTAGTTAGGACCCAAAAGCATGCTATATTTGGATTATTTACGAACTTATTGACAGCTTGAATTGCTTAAATCACATTGAATTAGTAAATAAATTTCTAAAAAGATTAAATTTCATTTTCCTAAATTTTTAAAGGAGAAATGGTTTTATTTGAATAAATATTCCCCGATAAATTCTTAATTGACTGTTTGAGCATGTATCTCTACGTGTATCTGCGTCGCATGTATGATTTGCGAGCAGGGTATTTGTTTATTTTATGTTGACCGCATCGCAGGATAGTTCACGAGCGGGGTAATGGATACATCTATGGTTCGAGTCGTTCGACCCTCGGCAGTGCACGGTTTATATTTCTGTTGGAGCGGACCGTCGACCTTGGCATGATCTGCACATGATATATATATTGTTGCCTGAGAACTTTAAATGTTGATATTGCCTTTCATGACTTGATATAAATTGATAAGATAATGAAAAGTAAATCTTAAAAATCCTTTATTATTTGTTAAAGGTATTTACCTGCTTTCCGTCTTGGTGAGTTAGAACTGCTATATAAATTCATGATTTTCTCATATTTTTAGTACATTATTATTTGACCTCTAGCAAGTGTTGAAGTCGACCTCTCGTCTCTACTTCTTCGAGATTAGACGGGATACTTGTTGAGTACACGTTGTTTTCGTACTCATACTAAACTTCTGTGCATTTTTGTTGCATAGGCATATGCACCTCTAGTGGCTTAGTGGCATCGCGGTATGGTTGACACGAAGACTAGGTGAGCTGTATTTCCTCGAGGCGACCCGCAGCTAGTATAGTCTCTCTCAGGATTCTATTTATTTCCTGTCCAATTGTATTCCGGACAGCCGTTATACTTTATTTGATTTTTCTTAGAAATTGCTCATGCACTTGTGACATCGGGTTCTGGGAGGATTTTTGGATTATTCAGTATTAAGTCTTTTATTGACTTTATGTTCATTTCTGTAAAATTTTATTATTTATTATTTAATGTATAAGAAAAATGATTTTTGCAAATACTAAAATTGAAATTTAATTATGCATTCATGGTTGGCTTGTCTGATAATGGTGTCCGATGCCACCACGGTCCTTAGTGGATTCTGGGTCGTGACAATAGCCACAAACCAAGTTGTCTTTGATAATTGCTCAATCAAACTAACCTTATCTCTCTTCCTATAAACACCAGATTACACTTAAGTTGCCACTTCTTTGCGGCATACATGTTGACATCTCTACATGTTCAAGTATTTAACAATAAATTAATGTATATATTATGAAAAACTATCCCTTCTTTTAAATTTAAGTTCATTACTAAACCATCCTGTTTTATATTGTCATCTTATGAAGGACTACCTCCTACGTCAACAATAACAGAAGTTTTCTTTGGAATAAAAAGGAATTCAATTGTTGCTGGTATGAAGTTCAACTGTCTTATTCATCATTATATTATGTCATAAATAGCACGCGCAAATTCATATCTCATTGTTACTTCTCATATATTTGTATAATTTTTTATATACATCTTCATGAATATATTCTTTTAAACTCATTTCAGAATTTCTGCCCTTATGTTTTTACAGCTTTGAGCGTCTTCACTAAAAAAATAACATCATTTTGCACAAAAGTCGAAATCATGATCTACTTCTGCCATTAGAAAGAGGACTTCTGAAACCACAATTAATACAAAAATCAGATCATAAGTCTTCGTAGATAAATGCAAATATGCTTTTGAATTCAATTCTTATTTCCTGTCATTCTGCTTTTTACAGCTTTGCATGTCCTCAGTAAAAAATTCATATTTTTTGTAGACACGTCGAAATGCCGATCCACTTGTACCGTTGGAATAATAACTTGTGCAACTAAAATAATTCCAGAAATCACCTCTAGATTTTTAAGACATTTATACAGATAGACATTTGAATTTAGTTCTAAATATCTGATATTGTGCTTTCTACACCTTTGTGCATCCTAACTAAAAAAATCATAAATTTCCGCAGACACATTAAAATCACGATCCACTTGTGCCATTAGAAAGAGAACTTATGAAACCACAATATATATAAAATTAAATCCTAAGTCTTTGTAGATTAATACGAATATGCTTTTGAAGTCCGTTCTTATTTTCTGCCATTCTGCTTTTTACAGTTTTGCGCGTTCTCACTAAAAAATTTATATTTCTTTGTAGACACGTCGAAATGCCAATCCACTCATGCCATTGGAATAATAACTTCTTCAACTAAAATAATTCTAGAAATCAGCTCTAAATTATTAATACATTTATATATATATAGGCATTTGAATTTAGTTCTAAATATCTGCTATTGTGCTTTCTACAGTTTTGTGCATCCTAACTAAAAAAAATGATAAATTTTCGTAGACACATTGAAACCACGATCCGTTTTAATTTTTGGAAAGAGGACTTCTAGAACTACGATAGACAGAAGCGTCAGGTCCATATTATTTTTCTTAATATAGAAATTCTATTGAATACTATTTTAAATCTCTATCATTATGTTTTTCATAGCTTTGCTCGCCGTGATAAAAAAATTATATTTCTCTACAGGAACATTGAAACCACGATCCGCTTGAGCCTTTCAAAATGAAGGCCTATGGAACTGCAATACATTCAAAAATCAGGTCCATATTTTTTGTATATACAGATATATTTTTAACTCAACTTTGAATTTCTTACATTCTGCTTTTCACAGCTTTGTGCATTGTGAAAGGAAATTTTTATTTTGATGCTGCATCGTCGGTTTTTGGCAACGTAGTATTATTTATTTTAACACTCCTATTTTCTTTTCGCTCGCAGTTCTAGAGACTTACATATTAATTTTGATATAATGCTATTGTGGTGTACTTCAAATATCAGGAACTTCCATATCTTCTATTACAGATGATAGAAAGGATTCAAATGCCAAATTTCTTCAAATGTTGCTGCTTTCCTGCTAATGAAAAATATGTTGACTATTCGCTTTACCTTTTAGAATGATCAATGAAGGAGGCATTTGGCGTTCTCGAAGTTATCTCGTGCAAGCCTACCAACATGAAGCATATCCCATTTGAAATCATCAACTCATGATAAGATATTTGAATCTTCTAGCCCAAAATTAAAGATCAACCCCATGAAGTCAAGTAATTTGTGAATACCAATACTTTTTATTTCTAAGGTATGAAACAAATCATCAATAAAAATTGTGATAAGGTTCATATTAATCGACTAATTTTGGTGCGATTAATTGAACTATTTTTCTATTATTGGTTTTTTTACTTAGGTCCTAAATATTATACCTTATGAAGTAAGATTTTTGTGTTTTCAATAATTGTTGTTAATCTTAAAAATGTTGTGGTGATATTGACATAATTATTTCAATGAAACAATGTGGACATTAAATATTTTTATAGGTTGCAAACAAGGGGAAGTCATTAGAACACCTTCAGCAACAGATGCTAATTGGTCGATGGTGTTGAATGTTAACTTTAGAGGAAGGCAGTTATCAGCCAAATTGAAGAAGGAGGAGGTTTACATAAAAAAGACTAGGATCTATAACCTCTTCTTCATCTCATGTGATCCTAAGCTTAAGGGAATGAAGGTGTCTGGAAGCACGGTGTGGAAAAATCCTGAGGGATATTTGTCTGGTCGACTGTCACCCCTAATGAAGTTTTATGCTATAATGACTGTAGCATATATACTTCTCGCTGGAATCCGGTGTCTTCAGTATGTCAGATACCGACAGGACGTTCTGCCGCTCCAATACTGCATCACTGGGGTTATTTCCCTTGGGTTATTAGAAATGATATTTTGGTAGTTTGATTATGCTTATTTCAACAATACTGGTACAAGGCCTGTGGGAGTCACGACTTGGGTTGTTATAATTGGAGCTATAAGGAGAACTTTTTCACGCCTTCTTGTTATTTCTATCTCAATGGGTTATGGTGTTGTTCGTCCTACCCTTGGTGGTCTCACCACAAAGGTGCTCCTTCTTGGAATAACTTATTTTGTGGCATCTAGACTGCTAAACATTACTGAATACGTTGGTACAATAAATGACATTGCAGGGTGAGCAAGAGTCCTATTGGTCCTTCCTGATGCATTGTTAGATGCATTTTTGATGTTATGGATTTTCACTTCTCTTTCCAAGACACTGGAGCAGCTTCAGATATCATCTTACTGTTTGTATTGAATTTGTGTATAAATACATTTTGCATTTGTCTCATCTCCTTTTTCTCATAAAATATCTTATTCTCACAAGATTTTGTTTTCGTCAGGCAAAGAGGAGTTCTGTGAAGTTGGATATTTACAGACAATTTTCAAATGCATTAGCAATCACTATCATTGCTTATTCTCCAAAGTTTTAACCGTCAAAGTATCAATACAACTGTTTAATATTTTTTTTTCCTTTTGCCTTGCATTTCAGCTTCGCCTATGGAGACAATATCACCTAAGACATTCAATTTTTAAGGATTTTTGGCTTTCTTAATATTTCTATTGTAATCTTCTTGCAAAGGAGCATTTGATGATCACACTGCTAATTTCCTTATGACTTGAATATATGAATATTCAATACATTCAATGGTTCATAAAACAACAGCATTTTAATGCTCCTTTGTCTCTATCATATTTTTTTTTTAAAAATTCTTTTTTATATTATTCACGTTTCGCGTTTCTCGCGTTTCGTATATTAGTGTTTATGTTAGTAAGATAAGAATTTTTTTCAGTTTCTTTTCTTCTCTCTTTTAATTTGTTAGCGGGGAATCATTTTGATAAAATGACCCCATCTCTTAAATATTTTAATTTTCTTTGTTCTCCCGCCTCTTTGAAATGGCAGCTTAACTTCCATTGCAAGATGTATTTCTCTTATTCATTAGGGTAAACGAGTAAGTTTTCACCTGTTTATCTCGCATTGTCATGTCGGTTTGATACATTGCAAAGGCATAAACATGGATATATGACTCGTATTTAGGGGTCGTTTGGTAGGGTGCATTAGATAAGCTAATGTATGCATGAGCTTTGTGTATTAATAATACATTGTTTGGTAGGGTGTATTAGCTTTGTATATTAATAATATATTGTATGGTAGACATTTTGAACTCATGCATTACTTATGCAAGCATTAGTTATACATCCTATTTGGTATTATCCCATGCATAACTAATGCATAGAAAATAATGGTATTAGCTATGCAATGGGTTTTAATGCATGCATTAGCTTAGTTAAAGATAAAATTGTCCTTCAAAATTTATGCTTGATTAAAATATGCTAGTTAGTATATTAATACAAGTTCAAAATAATCCAAATAATGAGAAATAAAATTATATCCCTAGTAAATAAATAAATTCTTAGCATATTTTTTTTTATAAATAAATATTTAATTTTATTTTACAATATAGGTAGACAAATAAAATATTTTTTTAAACCTTTTCATATAAAAATATTTCTCAACATATGTTTCTTTCAAAAGTTAGAGTGTGGATTAGTTTTAAGGGCACTTTTGTAAACAAACAATTCTTTTAGAAATTGTGCAATGTGGTAATACATCAAACCAAACAATGGATAAGAAATATGTTAGCATAATTAATACCAGTATAACTAATGCAAACATAACTAATATCAATATTACTAATACACCCTATTCAGCATTATTCTTATGCACCCTACCAAACGACCACTTATAGTATATCACCACTCAGGAGGAGAGACGAGAAATGTATTGAATATACCATGTCATGTCATGTCATGACGTGGCCTTAAATTGTTAGTGATGGAAAATAAAAAGAAATGAAAGTACGTGTTTGACCAAAAAATACTAAACTCTTTGCTAAATTAATTAAGGATGAGATAAAGAATAATTTCTAGTTAAATATAATCATATATTTAGATAAAGAGTTTGGACTGACCCGTGAAATTAGACCACTTTTAGGAATAACAAAAACATGCACGTGTTTAATGTTTATCAATGAGTATTGTAATAAAAAGCAAGAGATGTAATAAAGAGGAATTTATCACCCAAATGTTAGATCTCCTCCTGAAAGCAACGTGAAATTAAGATAAATATAGATGGATAAGGGATCTCCGGATCTTGAGAACAAAGAATGAATAATGTAAGTAAAAGCTATAGAGTTAGTGAACAAGACAATGTTTGTATATTCTCTCAAGTCAATTCTTTACAAAGTGCTCTTATCAAGAAGTGAAAATCTCCATTTTGTTCTCTACCTCTTCCTATTTATAAGGGATATCCCCAAGAAACTCTAAGAGTACAACATAAGGAATATCCAAAGGAATATTCCTTTTAGCTATTTCTAAGTCTATCCTGCTGTTACTATTGCAAACAGTCTCTCTACCTGCATTAGGTAGGGGTAAGGTCTGCGTACAGACTACCCTTCCCAGACCCCACTTGTTAGGATCAAACTGGGTTTGTTGTTGTTAAATCTATCCTACGGTTACTTCTTTATATCATTTGCTCGTCCTTAGCGATAATCCTTCCGAAGACGATTCCTCGCTATTATATCTTAGTCAATCTAATTCTCGACCTCGATTATATGCAATTATCAAGTCGTTCAAATTTAGATCAATACGTTACGTGTGTTGAAGCGATCAAAAGAAACAAACCCTTTAGAGTAACATGGGGTCCGCAACGGAGAAAATTAAGCGAAGCAGCATGTGGAGGGGCATCGTTGCAGTAGTGAGGGCAGCCACTTTTGAAGTTTGGACAACATGGTTGAACATGCGACGGAACGTGAGCCAAACAAACACTTGCCCAAAATGAACTGTTCATTAGTCATCAATCCGTACTAGTTTCCCTAAATTTTGCTCCATAATCTTTCTTATTAAACAAAGGTCTTTGTCTTTTAGATCATAATAGTATTGATTTAATTTTCAATCTGGTGTCTAACACTAATTTGTGTTGAGACCCCAATTAATTTGGATTTGTATTGTGTTTAACCCATTAAAAGAGGAAAGGCTTCATGGAATTATTTTTATTTTCAGAGTTCAAACTCAAGAACTTTAACAAAAAAAAGAAAGAAATGTATTCATCTCACCACAATTTTTAATGGTATAATAGCATTACTGATGCATATTCCCCTATTTTGAGTTTGAACTAAATAACTTGATATTGTTCGAATTCATAATTATTCAATAGTTAAGATGCTGTCACAATTTTATTGTACTGGTCAAACACAATTTGCCATTCCCTATTTACGTCTTAACTATGTGAAAGGAAAACTAATTTGTTAAAGTCAATTTTGTTTGCTTTTGTATTCGTTAATTTTGTATCTTCTATTTTATAATATTGGAATTTTTATATTCCTATGCCACGTAGGAAATCTTATTACCCTAAATGTTTAAGATTTGATTTAATTACATTTAGTATATCAAATTATTAATCATATACCATACTTAATTAAGAATCTAATTAATGGGCAGTTTTTACTCCTTAATTAAAGGTATCCATATATCCCATATTTCTCTATCCCCTAATTCCTAAGACCTGCGCCCCTTTTCTCCTCCCCTTTCTTCCTCTTCTCAATTCCTTCTTCTTCTAAGAAAATATAGAGATGGAGATTGCAATTTTGTTACGTATGTTAATCAAGTTCTGATAATCTTTAACCAACTCAATAGCTCGAGTAATAACTTTTTCATCTTCTTCAGTCATATCTTCAAGACTACAAGGCTTAAGAACTTCAACTAAGCATTCTCACAGCTTAGGAAGCTTTTCAAACAAAGATCCACCCAATTTTTCACATAAGTACTTCAAGGCAAGTTCAGATCCACGTCTACTGATGAAACCCTCAACCTTTAAACGATCTTCGCCAGGGGAGAGCATATGAACTTTCGATTTGTGTCTATTACTGCTACTAAACCAAGTAGTCCCCTACCCCTTCTTCTGATTTTGATTCAAAAATTCAACTTTTAAAGACTAAGCTTCACCCTGAAACCTTAAATTGATTTGTAGTTTTTTCCTAGAAATTTTGTAAGTAAAGAGAAAATTTTATAGTCAACATTTTTTTTCAACATAAATTGTAGTATAAATATAGTAATTTTGTAGATACTCTTAAAAACAATACAACTTTATACAATACTTAAACTGATTTGTAGTTTATTTGTAGTTTTTTTGAAGAAATTTTGTAGATGAAGAGAAAATTTTGTAGTCAACATTTTTTTCAACATAGATTGTAGTTTAATTGTAGTATAAATGTAGTAATTTTGTAGATACCCTTAAAAACAATACAGCTTTATACAATACTAAAACTGATTTGTAGTTTTTTTGTAGAAATTTTTTAGATGAATAGATAATTTTGTAGTCAATATTTTTTTTTCAACATAGATCGTAGTTTAATTGTAGTATAAATGTAGTAATTTTATAGATACACTTAAAAACAATACTGCTTTATACATACTTAAACTGATTTGTAGTTTATTTGTAGATAAATGTAGGAATTTTGTAGATATTAATATAAAATCAGACTTTCATATAATTTATAACATAACAATTTTAATCAACTCCCCCTAATTCCTAAGACCAACACCGTTTTCCCCTCCCCTTTCTTCCTCTTCTTCATTCATTCTTCTTCTCAAAAAATACAGAGATGAGACCCATTTTTTATAATCAGATTTTTCCTATTCAATTGTAGCATGATTGAAATTTTGGACATGATTGAGTGTTGTTGCTGAGGTATTGTTCTATATTTTAATGTTATTTTGATTTGTGAATTGAGAAAAAAAAGATGAAGAACAGAGTATCGGCAGTATTGGTTTCTACAATTTGACTTGATTTTGTTGAATAACTGGTCGTCTTTTTGATGTCTGGATTGAGGAAAAAACTTGACGAACTCATTTCTACAATTTGATTTCAGTTTGTTGAAGCTTTTTGTCTTCTTTTTTTTTTTTTTGAATTAAGAAAAAATTCGGGAGAGATCAGATAGAGGATTTGCATTCAAATTTGAACTGAAGGTCGCTAAATCAATTAGGATATTCTTTTTTTGATTTTTAGCGTGTCATATTAGGAAGATTCAGGTACTATTAATTACTAATTAATAAATGGTATAAAAATTGTAGAAAAACAGTGCACAGGGCGGGTAATTTACAAAATATGCACATTTTTTGTAATAAGGTTTCATATATGATATAGTTAGAAAAAAATCCCTTTTATATTTGTGTGCCTTGTATAATATCTGAGACTATCGCACAATCTGTAGGATACATTTTCCTATAACGAGTTAGTAGAACAAATATTTTGTTCAATAATATATCAGCTATTACTTAATCTATCCTGTTTAGAAAAAACTTGCACATAATATAAGTTGATTAACACTCGTTCAAGACAGTATTAGCGACAAAATCAAATACTAACATTGTACATGTCCCAACATATTGTTTTTTACATTATATTTTAGTTCACCCAACATATTCAATCATTTTCTTTGGTGGAAAGTTTTAGTCAAATGTTAACAATATTAGCGAGCAAATTAGTTAGTAATTGTTTCAGCAAATTACCAACTCAACTTTTATGGTAATTGGAATTTTATTGTTTTTTGGTGATATAAGTGAATGACTTTAATTTTTTAACAAGTTACTTTAAATTTGTCCAAGATTGCCGATAAGTTTATGTCCTTATTTTGACTGATGAATTAATTAGTTTGTGAAAAGAGTAAACAAAAAATTGGAATATATTGTATGGAGAGCTAAACTAAGTGGGTGTTTGGACATAAGAATTGTAAAATTCCAAAATAGGGGGAAATTTTTTTTCAAGTGAAAATGATATTTGAAATTTATTGAGTTGTGTTTGGCCATGAATATGATTTTGGGTTTTTTTGAAGTTTTGTGAGTGATTTGAGTGAAAACTTTGAAAAATAATTTTTTTGAGTTTTTTAAATTTTTGAAAATATCCAAAATGCATCTTCAAGTGAAAATTAAAAATTTTATGAACAAAAGCTGATTTAAAAAAAGCAAAAAATTTTGGAAAAAAAAAATTTATTATGTCCAAACGGACTCTTAGCTGGCGTTTGGACATAAGAATTGTAAAATTCGAAAAAATTATGAAAATTTTTTTCAAGTGAAAATGGTATTTGAAATTTAGAGTTGTGTTTCGACATAAATCTCAGTTTGGGCTATTTTTGAAGTTTTGTGAGTGATTTGAGTGAAAAATTTGAAAAATAACTTTTTGAAGTTTTTCAAATTTTCAAAATGCTTCTTCAAGTGAAAATTAAAAATTTTATGAACAAATACTGATTTTTAAAAGTGAAATTTTTTCGGAAAAATCTTCCATCAAATTTTATATCCAAACGGACACTTAGTTTCACT
>MU683024.1:176113-252459 GCA_026770625.1 Nicotiana glauca | reverse complement strand
GAATTGGGTAGTCGATTTGGGGGCCTGATTTGGGGTCAATTGGGGTGCAATTTGGGCTAAATTTGTAATGAAATAGGGCCAGATTTTAAATAGCAACTTCTCCCCCGTTTTGTTTTATAAAAAATAATAAAAAGATTTCTGAAACAAATTGAAGGTGCTAAATTAATACATAATATATAAATATTAAATTAAAAGTACTGGCACTAATTTTATAATTATAAAAATGCTATTAATTACGAAATATGCCATAATTGCAATTATATGCAATTTGGTTTTAAAAATGCCAAATAAATTGGTAAAAAATATGCAAAAATCACCTTAATTATATTTTGGTGTAAATATGAGAATGAAATAAGTTATTCACCAAAAAATGATAATTTTGGAGATAATTTGGATTTTGTACTGTTAAAATAGACAATGAATTGATTCTAAAAAAAATCTTAAAAATTGAGAAAAAATACCAAAACTTTTGGGCATGCTTATATATGTATACACATGCTATTTTGAAAGTATTTGAGTATAAAAAATATATAGAGAAAATTGGGTATCAACAGTGACCACCTCGTACTACCCACAGTCGAGCGGGCAAGTTGAAGTGTCCAACAAGGAGATTAAAAGTGTCCTTACAAAAATAGTGAATGCAACAAGGACTGATTGGGCAAGGAAGCTGGATGATACATGGTGGGCGTACCGCACAGCCTTCAAAACTTCAATTGGTATGTCACCGTACAAGTTGGTGTTTGGAAAGGCATGCCACCTCCCGGTGGAGCTCGAGCACAAAGAACTTTGGGCATTATGGTAGTTGAACTTGGACATGGAGACAACAGGCACTAACAGAGTCACTGGATTACATGAGCTAGCGGAATTCAGGTTCCAGGCATTCGAGAGTGCTAGATTATACAAAGAACGGATGAAACTGATGCATGACAAGCACACCGTGGACTGAAACATCAAATACGGAGAGCTAGTGTTGTTATACAACTCCAGATTGAGATTGTTTCCGCGTAAGTTGAAGTCCCGATGGTCAGGACCTTTTAGAGTGCTGCAAATGTTCTCATGCGGAGCTGTTGAGATAGAATCAGAGGATGGGACGAATAAGTTCACGATAAATGGTCAGAGGTTGAAACATTACCTTGGAATGGCAGATAAGAAAGGGGACAGAGAGATAATAATGTTAGAAGAGCCCCAGTACGCGAATGATGAATGATGCTCCGAGCCTGCGTCGTGCCGCGAAGTTAAATCAGGCGCTGTGTGGGAGTCAACCCATGATTGCTGTTGTTTCGTTCTCGTATGTAACCTTGATATAAAAAATAAAAAAAATTCAAGCACCGTGATCGCGGCGTGACCGCAGTAGAACCGCGATAAGAGGCATGTATTCTGCCTCGATGTTGCCAGACCCACCGCGACCGTGGTAGGACCGCGGTGAGAGGCATGTGCACCGCCTCGTGTTTCTTAACCCACTGCGGCCGTGGTGGGACCGCGGTGAGACACTTAAGCGCGTCGCCCAAGTAAGTTTTCTAATTATTTTTTTATTTTCTTTCAAAAATCCCTCCCCCCCCCCCATTTCATCAAAACAAATGACTCACCCCCCCCACTTCCCCAATTGTCTCTCTCTGTCTACAACCCTAATCTCTAAAATCCCTCTCTCTTCTTCTTCTTCTTCACTCCTCCTACTTCCCCATCTCCATTCCTCTCATGCTCTCTTCCATTAAGGTATGTCAACCCCTCTCCCCCCTACTACCTTTTCTTTTGTATTTTGTTAGTTGTATGTTAGTTCATGTCTTTAATTGTGTAGTAATTTTAGTAGATTTTTGTTATTTTTCTTTTGAATTTCGTTTTTGTAGTCACTTGTGAAGGGGTTATGTGTATAATGTGGTAGAGAGGTGTATGTTATGGGTGTTGAACTAATTGTTGTGGGGTGTAGTACAACTTGGGATTTGGGAGAAGCATTGATGTATCCATATGGGCGATAGGTGTTAGGAATTGTCTTACCCACAAGGTGTTTGTGGAATTGCCCCAATGAAGTTATAAGGGCTAATATGACTATGGTTGTGGTGAAGTCTGAGTAACCACCCATAGTTCACACATCCCATACCGTCACTGATAGGCATTTCTCTGTTTGACAGGTAAAAATGCATCCATCTAGGAAGAGACGCAACACAGGGTCCTCCGCTAGTGGACCGAGCATCTCCTCAAGAGCTAGGGGTCAAGCTAGTGCGGCACAATTTGACCGCACTAGGTTTGTCTCCAAATAGGCGGAGGACAGGTACAATGCAAAGGCGTCGAAGAAATTGTTACATGAGGTGCATATTGATCGGGAAGCCTTAGAAGTGGAGTGCCCGAATATCTTTGCTGAGTTAAGGAGGTGCCAGCTGGACATCTTCTTTGAGGAACTGGAGGAGGCCAATGTTCAGATGGTAAGGGAATTCTATGCTAACTGGACGGAACATGAGAATGGGGTTGTCATTGTATGCAATACCCGGGTAAATGCGTCCATAGAGGCCATCCGCAGGGTGTACCGGCTGCTAGTGTTCAGGGGGGAATCTGATAATTATCGTACTTATCACCGATCATGTGCCTTGTGGGCAACTCTTCTTAAGACTATCTGTGTGCCAGACAGAGAATACATATGGGTAAAGCAACGAATCACACTTAACTCACAGTCTCTCAATTGGGAGGCTAAGTGTTGGCTCGCAATTATCAATAGTCGGCTGTTTTCCTCTAGCAATACGACCAATGTCAATCAACCACGAGCAGCAGTGATCTACTGTTTCATGGCCCACAGGATTTTGATGTCGCCCAACTCATTCATGAGGAGATGTTCATTTTCTTACCTGAATACTCAAAGGTTTTTACTTCCCTTCTTTGGTTACTAAACTGTGCTATGCTGCTAGAGTCTCTGAAAACCTCAGGGTTGATGGGAAATTGCCGTTGAAAGCCCCTTTATGGGCTACCAAGATAACAGTGGGGAGAGAGCCAGTGGTGGTAGTGGATGATGATGAGGAAGCTGATAAGGCTGCTGAAATTGCTGCTGTCCCACCACCTCCAAGAACTGATGAGGTGGGCCCATCACAGCCCTGCTAAAGTACACGCCTAACAGTCCTGGAGCAGGAAATGGCTGGTCTCCGCACTTCTATCACAGACCTGGGCACCATAGTTGACACTCTGACCACTCAACAGGCAAAGTCTGAGAAAACTATTATGGGATGGCTTCGAGCGCTAGGACAAGCATGTCACCTCGATCTTGGCACCGTCTCTACTCAAGATTGATTTTCAGGGAAGTCCCCCTACCTTACTCTGCTTTATATTTGTTGACATGGGGACATGCCATATTTTTAAGTGTGGGGTGGGGGATGGCTGATGTTGTATGATGTTTTTGTAAATAGATTGTGTAGCTTGTATGATGTTGCTTTATTTTTGATTGATTGGTATAGTAGGGTCATGTAGTTAACTACGACTTGGCCCGAAAACGGACACCTTTCGACAGGTCTCTTGAGGGACAGTAGTCGAACAAAAAAAAAAGAAAGAATATAAGGACTCTTCCTGATGACGGATATTTGAGACAGTTTCTTGAGGGAAGTTAGTCTAGAGAATATACCAAAAAATATTTTTTATTTTATTTTTAGGTAGTGTAGTAACTTCCCCTTGGTTTTTCTTTGGGCCACGGTTCTTTTCAAGGCTTTAGCTTGAACCCGGTGTAGGTAGTTTTGTTTATGTTGTTTTTAGTTTTTAGTTAGTACTGATAGGCTATGAGCTGAAATAGAAAGAGAATCCCTTGGCGTTGATACACCTAAACATAATCGACTCTAGAGTGTAACGCCTAGTCTCAATGGTTGACTCTTGCTAAAGTGCCTTAAATTTGTATGTTTGTAACTGACTTGAACCTCAAAAGAGAGTGTCTTCATAAACCAATGTGGAGTGAGTCATATGCCATGTGTATGTGAGCTAGACTATATTCCATGCTTTACATTTGATGCCTAGAACTTGCCCTGTGTGTTTGCAAAGCGAAATAGTAGCTTCATTCAGTCTTATAAGTGATATAGGCGTTTCTTTGTTAAGCCAGATATATAATGTAAACCCACCTGAATGTAATACATCGTAGTTAACCCCTTTGAGCCTATAAGGCTGTTTCTTTGGAAATCACATTGCGAACCTTACCCAATTGTTTGAATAGCCTTCTGTTTCAACCCATTTACCTCTCATGAGCACTTGAATGGCCTTGACATATGCAAAAGTTAAAGTGTGAGGTGGTGGTTTGGTTTTGAATGGAGCCAATGAAATAGAGTAAAGGTGCAGTTTTGAAGAATAAAAGAAGAAGTTCCACGAAAAAAATGTGAAAAAATGTAGTAGTTGATAAGTGGTAGCTTTATACAAATGCACCTAAAGGAATGGGATGTTATAAATAAATTTTGGTGGAACGTCTGGTTGACATAAGTATGATTTGGAATGTTAATGTGTTTTATATTAAAAGTGCTTAGGGAGGTTAGTCACTATATCCAAATATATCCTACCCATCCCTTAGCCTACATTACAACCAAGTGAGGTCCTAATTGATCTTAGACTAGATAGGCTCGATTAGTAGAGTATTACACTACCGGCAAGCCTATGGTGCATCTTTGTGGCATGTGAATGTTCTTTTGGAGAGTGAGCAAATTCTGTTCATCTGAGTTCCTAATTGTTCTTAATAATATTAATTGTGGAACTACTCTCTTTTGTGATGTGAGGGCATGTGATTCACGAAGGAAAGGTAAGTCTTGACTTCTTTATAGAGTAGTTTGAGTAAGTGCGAATATTGCATTGTACATAGATTCGACTTCTGAGGCAAAGGTTGTTCACTATTAGGTGCAACTTTGGTGAATTGTTCAGGGTATGATTCGTTAAGGGAAAGCTTAGGGAAGGAACTTTGATAGTGTGGTGGATTGCTCGAGGACTAGCAATGATTTAAGTGTGGGGTGTTGATATTAGGCTATATAGACGATATTTGCACCTTAATTATACAATGCTTTATTGTTGTTTTATAGGCGAAATGATAACAAAATACTCTAATTGGTATTTTTTTGCTTCGCAGGGAATAATCCAAGTTAGGAAGAACTATGAAGTTTTTTGGAGTCAATAATGTGAAGAAAATGTCCAATCAAGAAGCACCCGAGCATAAAGAAGCAAAAAGTGAACTGAGGTGAAATCCACCGCGACCACGGTGGGACCGCGATAGGACCGCAGCAGTCCATAAAATGCAGGCAGAATAGTTAGCCTTCACCGCGGTCGCGGCCGGGGTGAACTGTACAGATGCCAGAAAATTTAGGGACCAAAGTGTAACTCATGAAAAACTTATTCCAAACGCTTATAAACACTAGAAGCTCACCCAAGATATTATTAAGTTTATTTTTAGACTACTTTGGAGGCAAGAACAAGTGCGAGAAGATCAACCAAACATTAGAGTTTTTCCATCTCCTTTTAATTCTTGCAATTACACATTATGATCAATTTTGTAGTTGTATCTTGTTTTGTTATGAGTAGCTAAACAATTAATCTAGGGTTGATGGAACCAATTGTTGGTTGACGTTTTGACTCAACTTGTTATAATCGAGCCGGAATTATTCTATGATTGTTCAACTACGTTTTGTATGGCGATTAATTGAATGGGCCCTTGATTAATCGTGTCTAATTACCTTATATTGCTTGAGAAAGAATATTAGGTTAGACTGCTGTTGAACAACACCACTTTTGGGTAATTGAAGAGATTCATTACTTGAACTTAAAAGTGGTTTTAGAGATAACGAAACTTTGGTGGGATAAATTAGAGCTGCACATATTGTTAGCTAGAGTAGTTCGAGAGAATACTCTAGTAAATTATCGTAGTTGATCGAGAGATAATCACGATAACCCATAGCTCATAATCCTCATATAGCATTTCGGCGAGATTATAGCGAAAGAGTTAAGACCTAAACTAGCAATTGGGGAAACCAATGCCCTAGACCTTTTTTACCATTTAATTATCTTTAATTTACCATATTGCTATTTTTTATATCATTTGAAGTAGTTAAACAAAAACCTAAGATTGATTAATAAAAGTCTTGCATCTGGAAATTGGTTGAGTTGATAATAGCATTGCCAAAGAGCTGTAATAGATAGGTTAGTTCGCTGAGGATTCGACTTCGGACTTAAAACCGGATTATATTTGCAACGACCGCTTTGTCTTTTAGAAGGCATAGTTGGGCGTGATCAAATTATAAGTCCGATTAAGAGCTTAAGGACCAATGGATGTCCTAATTTCAGATCAAGTCAAGTAACTAACGATTACAAATACTAGATTGAACTTCAGATAAGTGGTCTGAAAAGTTGCATTAATGAGGTCCTACCATCACTTCAGCAATGCAGAATGAATTACCAAGACTTAGGTACCAGGTAAAAATCTTTCACACAATAGGTGTCTACGCACGCGGATTTCACAGTAGAAACGCAGGGTAAAGCTATGTACAATAGATCCTTGTGGTCTGGCCCTTCCCTGGACCCCGCGCATAGCGGGAGCTTAGTGCACCAGGCTGCCTTTTTAGCTTGGAACCCCATGAAAATAACTGAAAACATATTAAAAACTACATGATGCAAAACTCAGACGTGGTATTATGTTTTGTAGAATTGCAGAAATACAGCAGGAAATGCATACGCAAGAGATAGCGAGTTGGTTGAGTTGATCTTAGCTATACTCTTGTCCTTATTTTTCTGTTTTCTATTTGCAAGATATTATGCTATTGCTTTCTGTACAACATATGTTTTCAAGTGTATTCTATACTTTCCGTACATCCTAACTATAGCAAAATTGGCAAAGGCAGGATCTTGTAATCTTGCACCAATTATCTACATTTACCTTGACCAGTGAAAAGCTACTGCATTTATTGCAGATTGTCATTGTAGCCACTCTTGAAACAGCATAACAAACTCTTGCTTTTCTTCTTCTTATTTTCTGCACTCTTATCCATCAAACTGCTGGTGCCAGGAGAATTACCAATCTCTTGGCTCGCGGATTGACCTTCATCGGAGAGGTTTGGAGTTATCGTTTGCGGAGTATATGCATCAGGCTGCTCCCCCTCAGCAAGATCTGGAGTTATTGTCTGTGGGATATATGCGTCGCCAAGGACGTTTGCAAGGATATCTGATATTTGCGCAAATTCTGGTCGATCTGCTGGATCCTCCGACCAGCAGGAGCTAATGAGGGGTAAAATCTCCTTAGGAATGTTATCCGTGCTAGGCCTTAAATTCTGGAATTTTACCAAGGAAATGAAAATTATATTCTACCCCAGTGGAAGCAACAACAATTATGCCTCAATCCAAGCAAGAATCTATATAACACCAACGTTTAAATCAATACTAGCATATAGTCAAACTTCAATGCAATAGAAAATGAATATAACTGTAATATTCTAATCTACAGAACCATACTTTAGCTGTAGCATCCGCTGCCATAGTGTCAGTTCTTCCCTTGAATGGAGTGTCGTTTGTGAGTAGCTCCCATAAAACCATCGAGAAACTGTAGACATCTACTTTATGATTGTAGTGTTTCTTCACCCCATAATCAGCTGGTTCTGTGTACAATAACTGGCATCGGCAAAAGGTAAGCGTATGATATGATATTAAGCAGGGTGTTAAAATTTCAGCCCAATGTAAAATATACCTCAGGAGCCATCCAGCGATATGTACCAGCTTCTGCGGTCATTGCAGTTTCTGTCTCCTCTCTAGCTAACCCAAAGTCAGCTAGTTTAATTCTTGTCTTGTCTTCTGTGAGGAGTAGATTACCTACAAATGAATGAGACAGATTTTGAGAATGAAAAAGTTCAATGTACTACTGCCTACTTACTTCAGTCACGTAAGCATAAAACTTTAAGCGAAATAGAGAACTGAGAGATAAGGCGGAATACTTGGCTTCAGATCACGGTGAATGATGCCAATTGCATGCAAATACTCCATTGCCCGAGAAATTCCCAATGCAAAACTTAGAGAAAGGTTGAAATCGGGACAATGTGGTCGGATGCTCCACAAGTACTTCTGAAGTGTGTCACCCTTCATTAACTCTGTGACTAATATCAAAGCTGGTTCCGTGGAGGCACCAATAAACTGTAAGGATTAAATGATTAAAGCATAAGCGGTAAAAAGAAGACCAATCACCACTACTCTATGCTACATTCTATATTGAACAGTTCTTTATATCAATTTTATTGTCTTTCCTTTGTTAAACATCAAAGTCAACAATGTCTTTCCTGATTTAGACTCTTCAATTAAGTAAACAGGCGCAGTGAATCCAGCTAAACTAAGATAAACACATGGAGTAACGCCGCCTAAACGATGGTAAACTACGTAAATGAAATTTAGCTTGTGCCACATTTCTTGTTAACAGCACATACCTTCACAATGTTGTCATGCTTCACTCTAGATAGCATCGTAATTTCCCTCTCAAATTTCACCTTCCTCTCAGGACTTACATTTGAGGATTTCTCTGGCTGTATTACTTTTATCGCAGCAGGTTGGGATTTATATCTGGAACATGAAATATAAAATGTGCTTCAGAACAGCAATTATATGAACTTCAGTACAAAAGACCTTTGCAAGAGTATATATGGTAACATTAAAACTTTCTAAAATCTGTGGTCAACCTATTGCTGTAACCAGTAGAATGAGAGGTATCTAAAGCATGCACATACGTAAGGGATATTAAAATTTTCACATGGATGCACTCTCTCTTTGTCCGATGGAGTAAAGTCGAAAAGGGAGGTAACTGAAGTAGTGCATTCTCGGATATTCATAAATTAGCAGAAATATCAGCATAGCATAGCATTATTTATGTCATCCTGTTAGTATTGAAATCCCATCACATTTACCAATTAGCAATTCAGTGAGAAAAGTAGCAGATTTTAAGCACTTTGGGTAAAAGAACATATATTATCTACAAATTCTGCTACACAGTTGAAAGAGAACTCAGTATGCATAACAAGTTAGTACATCTTTTCCAGGTTTCTTGTTAAAGTTGAATCTTTTTTAACAATACATTGACTTAGTTTTTTTAATCAGGACTACCAAAAAAAGAAATACTATTAAAAATAGTATTAATCCAGACGACACATTAACTTAAAATATTACCTCCATTTCTTAATCAACTGCTTAGTACCTTCTGTTAACTCTTCTTTTGCAAAAGGCTCTTCTATTAAGAAACATTCCAAATCTCCTCCCTTTTCATAATTTTGATTGTATAGGACTAAAGAAGATGCTTCAGCATTAAATTCTTCGTTCGAGTCACACTGCCTGCTTTGGTGGACAGACTCAAGACCTATTACCTCATTGAAACTTTCTTTTAAACAAACATCAATAACTTTGTCATAATCTCAAACTAATTGGAAACGGCTATATGAATCCTCTTGCACATACACTAACTGTCAAAATATCACAATCTCTGTCTTTTATTCAGTTTTAGGACTGGCTGCACTCTGACGCTCATAATTGCAGAACTTCTTAAAAATGAGAAAATGAATTAAAAACAAGATTGTATTGTTGGTGTGCATTGGAGTAAAATCCTCAAATTATCCTACGAGCACCAGACATTTCTTTCAATTTGTACAATTTCTAAGTTTTTTTTTATTATCACATAAATTAGTCAAGAAATAAGCATAATACTGACAATCAGCACACTTACATACAAAATTTTGAAGCTAATTGAAAAAACCAAAACTTTTACGATACTTATGGACTTGAAGATAGAAAAAGTTCTTAATTCCCAAAACAGATAGCAACTGAATTACATACTAAAAGATAATTTAGCCCCCAAAGAAAAATATAACAAGAATGACATAAATGTAGTCTCGAAAGAGAAGAAGGAAAAGATTCATATAGGCGACAATTCAAGACTGATCAAGTCCATTCCAAGAACGAAAATTTGGATAAAACCCAATTCAAGAAATTAAACTAGAACAAGAAAATGTAGCTACTGAGAGAAGTAGAAATCAATCAGAGGAAAAAGGGAGACTTACAATCCTTGGTAAACCACAGAATAACGAGCTTCACTGATAACAGGTCCAATTGAAAGCTGCTGTAAATCGATCAAAAGGCTATTGTCAATATTGATAGTAACATTTTGGGAATCAAGATTGTCACTTTTTGGAACGTCGGTGGTTTTCTCTGATGGGGTAGAGAGAGAACGTTCAAGATTCGGAATACCCTTCTCGTTAGCCATGGATATTAAGCAAACTGTTGCATTAACTAAGAGAGGGAGAGAATGTGTGTGTATGTGTTGAGTTTTATATAGCAGAAGTCTTTTGGGTGTGGGAATGGATTGGCGTTGTATTTGAATTAGAGATACAGAGTGACAAATAAGAGGGAAGAGCGGTTTTAATCAGCTACCTTACGTATTGGTGGAAGAAAGGTTGCTCGCATTCTGCGTGGTCGCCACGTGTACAGATGAAGCCTTTTATATTCTCAATAGCACAATTATAGGTAAAAACCTACCCATTCTGTCTTTTATTTCGCTCAGTTTTTCTTCTAACATTGGTTTTAGAGTCCGCTTGAATCTAACTTATTTTAAGTGGTTTTTAAGTCAAAATAGCTTTTATGCTATAAGTTAAGAATTTTAGTTTTTGGTTTGTTTTTGTCATTTTAGGTTAAAAACAAGTGCTTAAAAGCACTTATTTACTTTATTCAAACACTACAAAATGACTTAAAGTTATTTTAGCTTAAAAGCACTTAAAATAAGCCAATCCAAACGGTCAATTGCGCTTCATCGTTGATTTAACAAGAAGCTAAAGTTTACTTTTTCAATAATGCAATTGCAAAATTAATGTACAGTATTATGCCAAAAACTCAATTGTTAATATATTGTGAGAGACAAGTTGTGCAAGTAAGCATAGGTTACATTTTTCTTTGGAGTAAGCAAAACTAAATTACAAATATAACTTCAATAAAATGGGGAGTTATCTTTATGTTTTCGTTGAATATATGAAAGTATCAAGAAAGAAATATAGTCTACCTCCTCTTTCTTTTTTTCCTTATCAATAAATCTGTTTACCTCAAAAAATGTGAGTAACTATTAAAGGTGATTTATGGTTTTAAAGATATGTGATTTATTCTAATACTAGTGAATATACAAGTAATATTAGATTTTAAGTAAGAAGAATTGATGAACCTAACCAGTGTTGTCAGAGCAACGGGGACCTCGAGCTCGATTATCTCGGGGTCATCGAGGTGAGTTAAGAGACAATAAAATATGAACAATAGAGTAAAAACAATAAAGCTGAAGAATAATTGTGGAGCACAGTAAACGAGAAAAGCAGAGTAAAATGTTCTATTGCAGTGAATGAGATCCCCTTTATAAATGATTGGGGTCCCCTTTATATAGAAGGGGAAAATCCTAATATAGTACATTTTCAATTGTGGTAAAGAATTCTATTGGTACAACTGTATAACAATCAAGTACAAACTTGTACTATTTCGTACAAATCTTATCCCTTAATCTATGCTCTGAACCACGTGTCCTTGATAAATTCTCGCTCTTTCTTGAGTGTCATCGAAATTTTACTTTCCTCGAGGCAGATCATGATGGGTCTCCGATTTGCTTCTCGAGGTGTGTGTATTCGGCCAAGCTTGATTATCACTTCGAGCTTCCGAACTCGAGCTCGGGGTATGATCAAGTCTTCGAAATCGATCTCTCCAATTTAGACCGTATACAGATAGTCTCCCTCGTTTCTTAGAATGAAATGATATGGAACAATTTAAATTCCTGAAATCCTTGACGATGGCATCATTCATATGATGTAAGCGTTGAAATGACCGAAGCGTTCTGTCGGTTCTCTTCCCCAAAAGCATTAAATGCATGTCAGAGCCGGTCGGCCACCAATATCAATGAACCGCAGCCGCCTTCCTCTATATATACCTATTTTCTCTTCTAATTAAGAACTTTTCCACCTTGCAACAACTATTTTCCTCTATACTTTTCCTTTTCACCACCAGTTCCTCCGCCGTATTAGCTCAAAACCTCGCCGATTTATTCATTTCTTCCTTCTTTCTCTAATGAACCGATGGGAAAAACTTCCAAGTCCGTTCCTCATAAAGAAGGAAACTCTACTTCTACTTCTCGTCTGGCCGGTGGTAAATCGCCGGTATTTCACGAGATCGTACCGAGCTTTACCTTAAAAAAGGACTTTATAGTTGAGAACCTTCCCGACGTCCCCAACCATCGAGATCATACATCAAGATACATAGATTCAATTGAGAAAAAAACACCTCAATGATGTATGGAGAGAGCGTAAATGGGAAGAGAAAGTCTTTCTGCAAATACCTTCTCGTGAGGAGGACATTACAACATACGTAGAGGGGTTCCTGAGTGCGTATACATACCCCTTTATGTTGGGTCCCCTCGACCCGCTCGTGCTTGAATTCTGCCGAAGATATCACGTCACCCTAGGCTAGATTCATCCTTTCTTAATGATGAGGCTCTTCACCGAAAAGGCCGGGCTTGAGTTTACCCTCAGTCACCTCATCTGATTATATCGACCTCAACATTTCCTAGGTTTAATCAAGCTCCAACGCCGATCAACCAAGTCCTTCTTCGCCAGTAATGACGAAGTCAAAGATTGAGGTTAGATGAGCCGGTTCATCCTGGTGAGGAACGTCGATGTTATTCCCAAGGAGTTCTTCTCGTTCCCCGAGGAATGAAACTTCAAATGTGAGTGGAATTCTTTGCTTCAGTTCTTCTCCATAAATTTTGCTAAACTTTGCATTATTATTCCTTTCCCTTCTCCGCAGCGGCTCCGTGGATTCCTAAGGCGGTCCTCGACCTCGAAGACTAGGTTCGCAAAATACTTCAACATATGACAAATGCAAGTGGTGGGACTTGTCGAGGGGCAAGTGGGAAGCGAAACACCACGGTACACGTCATAATGTTTCTTCCCTTATTAAGAATGTCTTTCTTCATGTGACTTGATTCCTCTATCGCAGGTATTGGTGAGTTCTTCGAGATGAGGCCTCCCCCGTTTGGGGAGGAAGTAGGATCTTCGGCTCCAAAGAAAAGGGAGAATAACAAGAGAAAAAGGTCCTCGAAGGGAGAGGACACTCAAAGCCAAGCAGAGCCCGCTCGGAGGCGCAAGAAAAACATTGTCATCAATGTGGATATTGACTCGGTCTACTAGTCCATGGATGATGATGGTGATGAGATGGAGGGTTCGACGTTGGTAACTCAAACCAGGAAATCTTCGAACGCTATCAAGCCTGCTAAGATTGGGCCTCTAGCCTCGAGGAAGGAACATTAAAAGAAAAAGAGGATGAAGGCACTGTATCACCTGACGTGGTAATTGCTTCTCAAACTTCTGGAAATACTCCAAAGGGAGAAAGCTTCAAAGCTCCTGTACCTTAACAGAGTGCCTCAAGTGATCTCTCCGAGGCCATGAGAGCAGGTCATCCCTCGTCGTTTCTGGCCTTCTCCGAGGATACCATTAGGGATGCTCAAAACTTGAAGACGTCCGAGCTAGGCAAAGTACCTAGTGAAAACAATCCCTTTCAGGGTTACTTTGCTGGGGTCGATAAGGCCGACCCAGTGGATGCGAGCTCAATCTTCGAGAAGGCTCAGCGTCTTTGCTCAATTGTAAGTTTTTAGTAGCACTGCAATTTAATCGATCATTCTTGACTTCCACACTTTCCTTCTTTTTTCTAATCGATCATTCCTTTACTTTGTGTAGGCCTTCGACAAATTAAAGACTGAATTGCGTCATTGTGAAGTCGAGTTGCATAGGGCTTCAAATGAGGAGAAAACCTTTAGGCTTCAAATGAGGAGAAAACCTTTAGGCTTCTCTTTGACAAAAAGGAGAAAGATATGAAGCATCTTCAATCGGAGTTGAACAAAGCTCGTGAATATGATAGTGAGTTAGAAAAGCAGGTAACCTCTATTCTAAAAAAATATGGGCTACCTCTCCCGTCTTTGGAGGTTAATACTTCAATGTCTCAGCTGCACCAAAAGCTAGATATGATTGGGCAGCTTCGGGGTGAGGTAGATCAAGTTCGAGCCGAGTATAATGAATGGAATGAGAAGATAGGCACCCTCGTTATGGCTAAAAATGATGCACTGGCGAAGGTATCAGCACTCGAGGTTCAACTTCAGAATGCTCAAGGGAGCAACTTGGTTCAGGCTGGTAGAATAGCCGAGCTCGAGGCTGGTCTTGCAAAGGCCAAGGCCAAAATTGTGGAAGTCAGGGCCGAGGAAAGATAAATATAAGCCAAGGCCGACAGGACGGTGGACATCTATTTGAAGGATACTACCTATGCTCAGATGGAGTTGAGGGAGGATTCCGACCGAGAGAAAAGAAGCAATGACTGCTCCCGATGCCTATCCCGGAGGAAAGCCCTCGAAGAGGTTCATGCTAAGGGCTTTGATCTTTCCGAGGATATAAAGCAAGCTAAGGAAGATGAGGATGATGCCAATTTGTCCTTTCCTCTGACGATGATGATGATGTCGAAGATGATAAAGAGGAGGATGTTACCGAAGAAGCTGTCCCCGGGGAAGAGGATGGTCCCGGGTAAGTGACAGGTCCGGGCGGGAATGACCCTCTATGTAGGTAGAATTTTTTCTATCTTTTTATAATTTTTTTCTTTGTAAGACTCATGTGTAATATCTTTTTATATATATAAAAAAGTAAAGGAGTTTCCTTGATCGTTTGCCTTCAATTTTTCTTCAAAGTTTGCTTGATTTTTTATGCTATAATCTCTGAGCGTTGATTCAAATTTGGGGTAGAGTGCAGCCTCAAGTTTTGTGTTTTGATCAATGATCGATAATAGGTTACCACTTAAGGTTCAATCTTTGAGCTAAGTTTTAGCTCGGGGCTTTTGAGTTCGAGCTGGGTAAGGTCTCGAGCATGGTGTGCTTCGGTCTCTAAGCTCTTTAAATATTGGACCTTAGGCTCTTTAGGTTGGCCCTTAGGCTCTTTTAGGTTGGCCCTTAGTCTCTCTTAGATAGGGACAATTAGGCCTCTAAAATGGCTATAAATTTTTCCCTCTTTCTGGCTAAAGACTTTGTGAAAATTTTGGTATGCCTTAGCATGTATCTTTTGTATTCGTATTTGTTCGATTTTTTCGAAGGTTTGATTGATTTAAACCTCATTTTTAATTTGATATGTAACGTTAATAGAATACCATTTGAGGTTTTTTCTAAGGCTAATGTAACAGAAGCCTTCACATTATTCGAGGGCTGATTATATCGAAGCCTCTTATAATTTGCTTTTGCCGAGGGTAGCCTGATTTAACCGATTTTTTTGAAGTATATGATAGACTTTTAGTTTTATGGCAGAAGTCGGACGTCTCCGAGCCGCATTATTTTGGCCGTAGCCTTTTCTTATAACCGTAGTCTTTTATATGGCCGCAGCCTTTAGTCCCCGAGTGTGATGGCCTTAGCCTTAATATCGAGGGGATGCCTCTTTGAGGTCTTGTCAGCTTGAGTGTGCGTTTTTGAGGTCTTATAAGTTCGAGTGTGCCTCTTTGAGGTCTTATAAGTTCGAGTGCTCGATGACTCGATGTGTCGATTATCGATGATAGTCCCCGAGTATTCACGTGCATTCGAAATTTTGGCCCTTGAGCCGATAAAGGTGAAAATAGTAAACTTATTTAAGGAACAAAGTGTTTTGATATAATAAGAATGCTTCTTCAAATAATTGATACATGCATACATATTTTGCCTCCGGGGGCTCGACTATTCTACACGGACGCGGTTAATTTGACCGTTTGGCCCATTACAACATTCCCCTATCGAGGCCCTCATTGGCATGAATTGCTTTCTTCGAGAATGCATCCTCCGAGGGTGATGCCCCCCCCCAGTGTTCGAGGTTGATTTAAAAGAAGCCTTGAATACTTCTTGAATATTCCTTAGGTAGCATATAGGTGTTGCCTCATTAAAACCTTACCGATAAAACCCATTTGGGATAAAACCCGATCTTAAAGGAAAGAGAGTGCAACACATGATTTAAAACCCAAGGTCTTTGAGCTGAAAGGTGCCTCGATGTTTCCAATCGAACATCGGTAAGGAGTTAGTTTTAAATACAAATGGAAAAGGGGAGAAGGTCATACATCAGCAGTAATAGCGTTTGAGCAATGATACATTCCAATTGTTTGGTAGTTGCTCGCCTTACATTATGCTAAGTTTGTAGGATCCTTTCCCTACGACTTCGAGGACACAGTACGGTCCTTCCCAATTGGGGCCAAGTTTTCCTTCGTTTAGGTCTCGAGTGTTGAGAGTGACTTTCCTTAGGACTAAGTCCCCGTTCCGAAATATCAAAGGTTCGTCCTTCTGTTGTAATGCCTTTCGATCTTTTGTTTTTGTATGGCCATTCGAATTAATACGGCCTCACTTTTTCATACAGCAGTTCGAGAGAAGTGCTCATAGCTTCGTGATTTAAGTCCTCGATGGCATGCTAAAACTAGACTCTAGGTTCCCTAACTTCGATTGGATCAATGTTTCGGACCCGTATACCAAAGAAAACGAGGTCACCCCCATGCTCGAATTTGACATTGTTCGATATGCCCATAGCACCTCGGGCGATACTTCTCTCTATTTCCCCTTTGCATCATCTAACCTTTTCTTTAAGTTTCGAATGATGGTTTTGTTTATGGACTCGGACTAACCATTTGCACTTGGGAGGTAAGGCGTTGATAGAATCCTTTTGATTTTATGGTCCACGAGGGATTTTGTTACTTTGTTGCTGATGAATTGTTTCCCTTGTCATATGCTATTTCGGCAGGTATCCCGAACCGACATATAATGTTGTCCCATATGAAGTCAATGACTTTTTTTTCTCTCATCTTCTCGAAGGCCTGTGCTTCTACCGATTTGGAGAATTAGTCAGTCATAAACAAAATAAATTTTTCTTTACCTGCCGCCGTTGGAAGGGGGCTGACGATGTCCATCCCCCATTTCATGAATGGCCACGGGGATAGGACCGAATGAAGTTGTTCACCAAGTTGATGGATCATCGGTGCAAAGCTTTGGCATTATCACACCTTCGAATGAACTCCTTGGTATCCTTTTCCATGCTATCCCAAAAATACCCTGCTCTAATTACCTTGCAAACCAAAGAATCGGCACAAGAATGGCTCCCACAACTGCCCTCGTGGATTTCTTATAATACATACTCGGTGTCCCTGGGTCCCAAGAACACTGCCACTGGTCTATCAAAGGTTCTTCTATACAATGTTCCATTTTCATTTAGTGAGAATCGAGCTGCTTTGGCTCGAAATGTTCTCGACTCTTTTAAGTCTGTGAGGAGCTTCCCATGCTTCAAGTAGTCGATGTACTT
Source organism: Nicotiana glauca (assembly GCA_026770625.1). Taxonomy (NCBI): domain Eukaryota; kingdom Viridiplantae; phylum Streptophyta; class Magnoliopsida; order Solanales; family Solanaceae; genus Nicotiana; species Nicotiana glauca. The sequence goes on along the minus strand of MU683024.1, from coordinate 235,150 downwards.
ATTCCTCCAATCCCATGCTAAACTTGTTGAATTAATTTCTGCATGGTCTTCTTCGATCACCGACCTTGATAGTTGGACGACAGTCCCCAGGAGGATATCAACTTCTTCAACCGATGACCCCAAGTTTGCAAGTACATCGGCCTTGCCATTTTGTTCTCGAGGTAGATGGTCCAGTGTCCATTCCTTAAAGCAGTGTAATGTCACTTGATGTTTGTCTAACTACTTCTACATTCGATCGTCTCGAACCTCGAAGCTCCCGTTTAATTGATTTACAACCAAAAGAGAGTCACACTTTGCCTCGATGACCTTTGCTCCAAGGGCCTTGGCTAGTTTGAGACCTGCAATCATGGCCTCATACTCGGCCTCATTGTTAGTCAATTTAGATGTTTTGATAGATTGCCTAATGACACTGCCTGTGGGTGATTTTAAAATAATGCCGAGCCCGGATCCTTTCACATTCGAGGCACCATCTGTGAAGAGGGTCCATACCCCCGATGACATACCCATTTTTAGCAAGAGTTCCATTTCTACTTTGGGTATGAGGGCAGGCACAAAATCGGCCACGAAATCTGCTAAAATTTGAGACTTGATAGTTGTTCGAGGCTGATATTCGATATCATACCCTCCAAGTTCGATGTCTCATTTGGCCAATCTTCCCAATAATTTGGGCTTATGCAAAATACTTCGAAGTGGGTATGTAGTCAATACACATATAGGATGGCATTGAAAATGTGGTTTTAATTCCTAGATGTGCTTATTAATGTAAGAGCTAACTTTTCCAAATGTGGGTACCTGGTTTCAGGATCTCCTAGGGTCCGACTCACATAACAGACAGGAAATTGCGTGCCTTGCTCTTCTCGAACCAAAACGCCACTTACTACCACCTCGGACACGACTAAATACAAGTAGAGTGTTTCATCTCCTTCAAAGTATAGAGAAGAGGTGGGCTCGAGAGATACTGTTTTAATCCTTCCAAGGCCTGTTGGCACTATGGAGTCCATGCGAAGTTATTCTTCTTCTTGATTAGGGTAAAGAAATGATGGATCAGATCTGATGACCTCGAGATAAATTGGCCGAGGGAAGCTATCCGTCCGATTATCCGTTGTATGACTTTCACATTGTTCACTATGGTGATTTCGTCAATGGCTTTGGTTTTATTAGGGTTGATCTCGATACCCCTATTCGACACCATGAAACCCAAGAACTTGTCCGAGTTGACTCCAAAAGCACATTTCTCGGGGTTGATCTTCATGTTGTAATTCCTTAGGATATCGAACGTCACCTGCAAATGGGTCAAATGGTCCACTGCACGCAGGGACTTAACTAGCATGTCATCAATATAAACTTCCATGGATTTGCCTATTTGATATTCGAACATCTTATTAACTAGGTGTTGATATGTGGATCCTTCATATTTTATCCCGAAGGGCATTACATTATAACAATATGTATCATACTTCATGATGAACGAAGTTTTTTCCTGATCCTCCGGGATTATTTGAATTTGGTTCTACCCGGAATAGACATCGAGAAAAGTAAGGATCTCGTGGCTGGCTGTAGCATCGATCAAACGATCGATGTTGGGCAATGGGAAAGAATCTTTAGGGCATGATTTGTTCAAATATTTGTAGTCTACACACATTATAAGTTTATTTCCCTTTTTAGGGACCACCACTACGTTAGCTAACCGTTCAGTATATTTTACTTCCCTAATGGATCTTATCTTGAGAAGTTTGGTTACCTCTTCTTTGATAAATGCTTGCTTTTCCTCGAACTGAGGTCTCGTCTTTTGATTCACTGGTTTAAATCTAGGATCGACACTCAGTCAATGGGTAGTTATCTTTGCTGGGATCCCTATCATATCTAAGTGGGACCAGGAAAAGTAATCAATGTTATCGATAATAAATTGAATGAGATTTTTCCTGAGTTCTGGGGTGGCCACATATTTATCTTTTAACTTTTCCGATGTGGAGGGTGTTGATACCAGTTCCAAGTCGTGTACTGCAAACATCTCCTTAGCTGCATGTTGTTCTCCATATACTATTTTTACGCTATCATTTGTTAGTAACTTCATCATTTAATGAAGGGTCGATGGCACCGCTCTCATTCTATGGATCCACGGCCTTCCAAGCAAAGCATTATACCTCATGTCACCTTTGATGACATGAAATTTGGTGTTTTGTATGGTACCAGCCACGTTGACTGGGAGGATGATTTCCCCCTTCGTCGTTTCACTTGCCATGTTGAAGCCATTCAAGACTCGAGATGCTGATATGATTTAACCGAGCAATTCGATCTGCTCCACGACCCTTGACCTGATTATATTTGCCAAACTACCTGGATACATGAGAACACGTTTAACTTGAACTTTATTTAAAATGATAGAAATTACCAATGCATCATTGTGAGGCTGAGATAATGCCTCGATGTCTTCTTTGCTCAATGTGAGGGTGCCCTCGGGCACGTAGTCCCGAGTCTGTTTCTCCCTTTTGATAGAGAAATTCATAAAGATGCCCTTCGTTGAATAACCGGGCTACCTCCTCTCTAAGCTACCTATTCCCACGAGTACCATGATACTCTCACATTAAGTTGGGGTTCCTCTGAGAAGGATCGATCTGTAAAGGATTATGCCATCTAGTATCTCTAATTTTTCCAATGGCTGAGAGACACCTGAGGCATCGACGCTGAAGTTGTACTCCGATAATTAGGGTGCCTCTATCATCTCCCAAGTGCCTATCAAACCCAATTTTTTGCTCATGAGTCCCCGGGAACTTTGACCTCGATCTACTCTTCAATCGTTCTGAGGTATGTTACGCCTTGAAATGTTCCTTCGATCCTCGACGTATGGCTGATATCTTTCCTTATTCGACCTTGACCCCCTGTCTGCATTTCCTAACTCATTTGCTGGTAACCTACTTGGATAAACTGAGCTCGAGGGGGCTCCAGACTGGTCATCCTCGACCTTAATTTTTGATTGGTACATGTTATGCACATGCGCCCAAGTCGCGATGGGATACTCAATCAAGTTTTTTTCAGCTGCTTTGAAGCTATCGAACTTCGTTCCCTAAGTGAAGGCTTGTACGGCCCAGTCATCGGAGACCGGTGGTAACTCCATCCGTTCTGACTGGAAATGGGAGACAAATTCCCTCAGCATCTCGTTCTCCCTTTGCTTTATTTTGAATACATCAGACTTCCTTGTTGCAACTTTTATGGCACTAGCATGTGCCTTTACAAATGAGTTGCCAACATGGCAAACGAATTAATAGAGTTAGGGGGTAAGTTATGGTACCAAATCATGGAAACTTTAGACCGAGTTTCCCCAAATGTTTTTAGCAAAATAGCCTCAATCTCATCGTCTTCCAAATCATTTCCTTTTATGCCACAAGTATAGGTGGTGATGTGCTCGTTTGAATCAGTGGTCTCGTTGTATTTTAGGATGTCCGGCATCCGAAACTTCTTCGGTATGGGCTTCAGAGCCATACTCTGGGAGAATGGTTTTTGCACGAACTTCTTTGAGTCCAGTCCTTTCAAAATCGGAGGTGCTTCCAATATTTGGTCGACCCTCGAGTTGTATGTTTCCACCTTTTTGTCGTTGTCCTCAATCTTTTTTTCTCCTAACTCGATCCTCTTCGTAAGTTCCTCAAGCATTCTCATGACGGTGTGCGCTGTCCCCGAGCAATTTTTTCTTGATCTCTCCGGTGTTGGATCAACACGATGAGCGTTTTCTAGCCCAACCATGCTCGGAGTCTTTTGCTGACTCTGCAACTGGGCAATAACAACTTGTTGTGCTTGCAGCATCTCAAAAATCACTTGTAGACTAACTTCTCTTTCTCCTTGAGCATGTGTCCTTTGAGCGTCAGGTTGATCCCCTTCGCGTACACTTCCTTCGACATCAGTGTCCAAATCGACATTCACGGCAATGTGTGAACAAATATTAACGGGATTTGGTGGTGGTGCCACCCTCGGGTTTAGCGGTGGCACACTGGTCCCTGCAGCTGTTGCATTGTTTTCTCCGTGGGATCCGAGACCATCATTTCCATGCACGGGTGCCTTTGCTGAGCTAGACATATCATAGCTTGAAACCAAAGAATCTTTGACAAGAAAAAGTGTGAAGAATAACCTGTGTTATCAGAAAACTAGCATTAAAATAATCACTATTATCTTTAGCCCCACGGTGGGCTCCAAACTGTTTACATCGAAAAATGTGAGTAACTATTAAAGGTGATTTATGGTTTTAAAGATATGTTATTTATTCCAATACTAGTGAATATACAAGTAATATTAGGTTTAAGTAAGAAGAATTGATGAACCAAACCAGTGTTATCAGAGCAGCGGGGACCTCGAGCTCGATTATCTCGGAGGCCTCGAGGTGAGTTAAGAGACAATGAAATATGAACAATAGAGTAGAAACAATAAAGCTGAAGAATAATTTTGGAGCACAGTAAACGAGAAAAGCATAGTAAAATGTTCTATTGCTGTGAATGAGATCCTCTTTACAAATGATTGGGGTCCCCTTTATATAAAAGGGGAAAACCCTAATATGGTACATTTCCAATTGTAGTAAAGAATTCTATTGGTACAGCTGTATAATAACCTAGTGCAGACTCGTACTATTTTGCACAAATATTATCCCTTTATCTATGCTCTGAACCACGTGTCCTTGAGAAATTCCCCCTCTTTCTTGAGTGTCATCGATATTGTACTGCCCTCGAGGCAGATCATGATGGGTCTCCGATTTGCTTCTCGAGGTGCGTACACCCCAGCCAAGTTCAATTCTTACTTCGAGCTTCAGAACTCGAGCTTGGGGCACTACTAGAAAATGGTCCTATTGGAACAGTTATTTAGTAACGGTTATGCAACTGTTACAATAAATAATATTTTGAAAACAGTTTTAACCGTTGCAATAGAGTCAAAACACTTTTGGAACACTTCTGGAGAATAACCGTTCCAATAGTATAACAACCGTCACCATAAGTTTAGCTATGGAGACAATTTATAAAAGCGACACAATAGAGTACTTTGTGGGAACGGTTTTATGAAATAAAAGTATAGTGGAACAGTTTATTCCCCCACTTAATTTCCCTCTTGTACATATTTACCCCTCCAATATTTTAATAACTTTTTTAAAGTTATATTTTAGTTAAAAGAACATAGAAAACCCAAAAACCCTCAAAATTAAACAGACGCAATTTTCTCCTCTGAAACCCACCAAATCTCTCTCAATATTCAACCTTGAAAAATCCGATGATCTGCTCCGGCGAATGACGACCTACTCTGGCTAATGTAAGGCAATCTCCGACGTAGGCTGTTGGTGTTTTCTCCTGTTCGGTATTTGTATGGTTGTTAGCTGAGCATTGAAATTGTTCGCAGCTTCTTCGATCTGCTTTCTTCTTTGGTAATATTCTTTGTAAACCCATTATTCAACATACTTTCTATAATTTGGTTTGCTGAAAAATTATTGTTTTGCTCAAATTTTGTTTAAGATTTTTAGTTTGTAAAATTGGGGATTTGTTGGTGGGTTTTTATTTCGTGTTAGAAATCCATGCTCGATGTTTGCTATCGACGTTTGATTCTCGATGTCTTCTTTGGTATTCTGTATAACTGTAGGACTTTCTATTCAAAGAAGAATCCCAAAGAAGAATTATAGTTATGTGAGTTTGTTTCTTCCAATTTATAAACAGAAAATACATAAAAAAATTACTAGTTTCTTAACCCGGTTTTCAACTATGGATTGCATCTGAGGTGTAGCCGAGGATCGAATTGCTTCAGTTGTTGGTTCGGTTCGCTGAACTTGGGGCCGATTGCCCAGTTCCGGTTCTCTGTTTTGGTTTGGGTTGTTATTTTCCTCTTCAATTTGTACATTGCTCGAGCTGGTTGAATCAATTTTTGGACAAAAAATTCTCAAAGAAATTGAATCTATATTGGTCGATCGGTTCTCTGCTTTGGGGTTCTAATTTCAGAAAGTGTAGCTTAAATTGAGGTTTTGTTGCTGTGCTTATTTTTCAATCAAGTTCAATCTCATTAAGTTGTGATCCTCGGAGATTCAAATACGCTTGAAAACGATTCAGGTCCTTTTTTCCTCCTTTTCTCTATTGTTTACGATGTTGCTCTCGTGGTTATGATTGAAATATGATAAGAGCTGGGGTTTAAACAATGTTTCAGCTAAGATATTGTTTGACTTAGAAGAAAATATTTGTTGCGAGTTGGTTTGTCTGATTTTAATGGTCGAATAAATTTGAAAGCAGCACTTCATTAAAGATTCGTTAGTAATTGAATCGAATATAGGCTTCTTATAGTATTCTAAACTATTTGAGTTCAAATCTGTTGGTTACATGTTTGTGACTAAAATTGGTTTATCATGTGAATTTTGAATTAGCAATACACTTCAATTGTAGTTCGAATCGGTGCTTTATAGGTCTGGTTGAAAGGAATGTATTCGAATCCGTCTTTTCCGATTTGCGTTACTGCTGTAATTTTTCTTTTTTCTCTGCGTTACTGCTACAATTTTTCTTCTTTATCTGCATTACTGCTTTTATAAGTTATAGTTCAAGCTTAGTTTGTTTCAGTCCAAGCTTTTATAATATTCAAACAACTTTTGTTTTAAATTTTTAGTTTTTGCGTATGACCTTTGGTGCATAGATTTTTGTATGGACACAAATCTAAATGTGCTGCTAGCATACTATGTCTGATATTGAAATATTTTTTTTGTGCACATCCGGTACTTATTGTGCTTATTGGACTACTGTTGAATGTTGTGTTACTCATTCTCATGTGAAAAGTAAATAGAGTTAGTGATGGTCATTGGGAAAAATTGGGGTGAGGACAGAAATAATATGTTACCATCATGAATCAGAATCTGGCATTCACATTTAACCATTACATGAGCAGATCTCTATAGTTAATACTACCTCTTCAGTTCTATTTCTCTTTTCCCGTTAGTACAGCAATGCTGCTGCTATTGCTGCAATAATGAGATTTTATAGTGTTTCAATGTGGATTCCATGTTATCCTGTAGTTAGTACAGGTTATCATTCGATTAAAAAGCTCGGTTTCAGTTGGCGCTTCTGCTCATTTTTCTTAAGTACAGGCACAAGACGAGGGTCCATATTGGTCAATTAGTGAAAGATACATCTGCAAAACTTAAGCAAGCCAGTGAAACAGATCATCATATTGAAGTAAGTGTTAAGAGCTCACCTACTTCCTCTTGCCTTATGTGTTTGATAACTAATATGCCATTACTTGGAAACCATCTCATATATGTATCTTTTCCAACTCAGCAAGATTCAAGTCAGAAGTTTCAATTCGTTTAAGAAAGGAAACCCCTGTCAAATTTCATTCTTATTTAAATACACTAGAAGCTGCGATTCTCTTCCTCATTGAAGTTGTGCGTTTGATTATCCCTCTTCATTATCTGTATTGAATATCTTCTTATTTCTCCCTCTTATTTATGCCTTTAATTTCTCTATTTTTGGTCATAATCTATTTATTTTGGTTTCAAAGTGTCTTTGATCACTGCTGTCCTCTTATGTCTTCTCTATTGAGTTTTTTATGCATCACTTTTTGTTTCAAGGTAAAGTGAGAGTTAAGTACCCCAAGTGGAAGAAATTAAGTTATGAAAAGCTTGTATTCATATTCAATGGCTGTCAATCCTAAATGATTAGTTTTTGATGGGTTTGAAATATGATAGATAACTGGAGCACACCTAAAATCGAAGAAGTTAAGTTCATAAAAACTTGAATTTTGAACTTCATATATGCGAATCATATGAGACTGATTCTCTAAATTATGGCTTAATTAAGATTCTAGACTTGGGGTAGAACCACTACCCTTTTGCTATCATGTTTGCTACTGCTACTACTTGAAATACTAGCACTGCTACTGCAAGAAAAGTCACTGCTTCTTTCCTTTTTGGTGGATTGATTCTTTGGCCTTCTTGGAATGCATCTTGCTTTAATTTCATCTATCTCTTTCTTCCTCAGTTCCAACTTTGAGCTCCTGTAAACCAAAACATAAAGAAAAAAAATAAAATTATGCATTTGAACAAAAAGAAAATGATTTGAGATAAACAATCCCACATGAATATAATAGTTGGAAGAATAGTTCTGTGTGGTGCTACATAAGTTCCTTACATATTTTTCTTCTGCAAACTGTGCTGCTCCATTTCTGAAAGATTACAGAAGTTATTCATATTGATATGTACCATTTTGTAAGACAGTGCAATTACTTTTAGTTCTAACTTTGGAGGGAAATGTGATTGAGACATTGTACCAATACCCCTACAACACAAGTAATAGAGGAACAAGTTCAGTTGGATTCTACAACTCTTGTTGAAGATGAACAATGTGAAGAACAAGGTAAGAACCTATAGACTTTATGTAAAAATATTTACATTCTATTTCAGTCATAAAAATATACCAACAATAGTGATTTGGTGGTTTTGTTTGGTTCGAATAGTTGAAGGCCCTTCTAATCAAACAAGAAAAAGAGGAAAAACAAAGATGAAAAGTGTACATGGACGACATGAGCGTAAATTGATTTTACTTAACAACTTAAATCAACCCGTCGGTCCTAGTGACGCAGTTGTGACAGAGTTTGGAAGCTTCCTCGGCACATTGGCAAGGAATGCGACTCTATGTCCTCTTGATATTTTGGATTGGAGGAAGATGGACGCAAAATAGGATATATGGGAATATACCAAGGTCTGAACTTCTTAAGTTTTAAATTTTGATTGAAAATCTTTCATATTTTCTGCACTAACAGATTTGACACCAACTGTAGGATAAATATGATATTCCTGAAGCTGCAAAAAAATATACTTTGTAATCAGTTCAAGCTGCCTGGAGAAAGCATAAGAGTAGATTGAAAAAATATCACTTTGACCCCTATAAAAGTGATGAAACTCGAATGCAGCATATCCCTGAAGATGTTCCAATTTCTCAGTTTAAGGAACTTCTTAGGTATTGGAACTCGGAGAAACTCCAGGTATGTGACTTTTTACTTGTTCTTATTCATCTTCTTGAACTACTTCTTAGCAGAATTATGAGCCTGCTCATCGTGCATCTTCAATGTTTCATCGCACACCATCTGCACCTTATTTTTTCTTCTTGCCTATTACTGCCTTAGAAATTGGTATATTGATCTTTTGTGAATTCGTAGGACTGGTATTTTCCTCATCACAAGCCTCGTAATTGACTAGTGAATCAGCTTCATTCCCTTTCTCATCCTCAACTTGATCTGCCCAGCTTTTGGATACATACTCGTTTTCATCTTCTTCGTATTTATAGTCTGAATCATAAGCATATTCTCTTTATTTATAAGTGTATTGAGTTCCCTGATCGACCAGCAAGGTCATTAGATGGTATTTCATGATTGGAGGTATGTTTTTATTTTCATTCTTCTTCTCTTCTTCTTCTTCCTCTTACTCTTCTTCTTTTTCTTTCTAAACGTCCAAAAAGCGCCGAAATGGTGGTGAATTTTTTTCAGAAAAATTCTTCCCCATTTCTGCCCAATTTTTGCCCTGTTTCTCCCCAACAGTATGTCGATCACCAGTTGCATTCAATGCAATAGTAGCCTCTAAATTTGAACATATATTACCTGCTTCAATTCCAGATTTCTCATGTCCTAATACATTTGTTGCATGATTCGAACATAGCTTCACCACAATAGCTTGATGCAATCCCTCCCCCTTTGTGAATTCCATCTGTTCCTTCTGTTTGATATTTTAAAATGAAGCATTATATATGACTCTGGTACCTTTCTATTTGATATTTTAATAGGAAGCATTATATATTTCATTGTTTGATGTTTCTTTCTGTTTGCAGAGAATGTCTAAAACTAACATTGAGAATCAGAATAAGTTGAAGAATCCTCACACTGCTGGAAAAAGAAGTTTTGCTTTAATTCGCTCTAAGTTGGTGTGTAACTAGCAAATCGTTGTAAAAAAATTTCAATCTTAGGTTTTGTTTAGTTCATGGCAGATCACTAGGAATGCTAACTCACTTTCATGTAATTAGGAAAAAGACAAGGAAGGCCAACTCATTCCAGGTATTAAATCATTAAAAATTTAATAACTTTTGTAAGATCTACTGTCTTAGTTTGGTACTTCATGTGCGCATACTGTTGTATTCCTCCAGTGTACAAAATCCTTCTCTACTCCGTTAAAAGCTATTGTATTCCTCTCTCTCTCTCTCTCTCTCTCTCTCTCTCTATACAATTCAATAGCTTATGCCTTAACAGTTGAGCTATGAAATCTTGGTTCTGTTGCATCAAAAATCAAGTATGATGCAGTGCCATTTTGTAAGAGAAATATTTTATGTTCATTCAGGTATATTTTCCATCAGCAAGGCTACAGTTTAAACTTGATAGAAATGAATTATCAATTTTAGTTTACTGTTATCACTTTTAGCAAACTCGCGTTGTGGAAGATTGTGTCTAGATATATTTGATTATGGTACTTTGTTGAGTGATTTTGTAGATCCCAAGTGACCATGGTGGATTTCTGTGTGGTGTTGCTTATTTAGCCAAGTTCTTATGTAGAGACATAATTGTTTAATGAAGTCTCTTGTCATTACCCTTTGTAATTATATCTTCAATAGACTTCTTAAGCGACAACGCCTTTGGAGAATATTGAGACTGAGAAGCATGAATGCAGTATACCTATCAATTAGGAGATTAAGTACACAAATCTGAAGAGCCTAAAATGTGGATGTTCATCTCCATGAGAATCTTTTCTGCTACAGGCAAGAAATTTCATCTATGTTAAAATTGTTTACTTTCCTTGACTGAAGCTGTCAATGAAGCATGATAAAGAATAAGCAAGACATCTGAGCAAATACCAATATATACAGAGTAACCTCTACGATCTAAACATTGACAAGTATCAAGACCCAGCTAATGAAGAAAAGTGAATTATGCTAATTAAGATATCCACGAAAAGAAGCAACCTTCTTAAAAACAAATAGTACATACTTAATATTAAAGTAAAACTAGTTTACTCTTGGATTATATTGGGTTTTGAGACACCAGAGAACTGTACTGAAAGTTATCAGACACCAGAGAACTGTACTCATGCTTCTAAGTTGCTAAGAGCATTATGCCTCTATGTCTATGAATATTGAGACTTAAGGAAACTAGGAGTTAAGCAATAAAACGAGATAGTCGGTGGTTGTATTATGCCTCTATGTCTGAGGGTTGTCTTGCCCTTTATCTTGCTATATAATTTTGTTACTTCCCTTGTTAGATGTACCTCCTTATATTTTTTGATTTGGATATATAGTTTTGTTACTTCCCTAGTTTTGTTTTCTGATCAGAGAAGTGTTATTTAGTTTTGTTACTTCCCTAGTTTTGTTTTTTGATCAGATAAGTGCATAGAGTTTTGTTACTTCCCTAGTTAGATGTATCTCTTTATGCTTTCTGATTTGGATATGCACCACAGCAAGGATAATGATATTTTGAGCAGGTTGAAAATTTTGGGATGGTTGTATTTACAAAGGAAACTCTGCCGAAAAATTTAAAAATTTAGAGCGTTTGAAAATTTTGGAGTTATCAAATTGGTCATTCAATTACTTTGTCATTCAATTATCTTTTAAAAAATTTATTTAATTATTTCTGGTTGTCTTTTGTAGGTGCAGCGCTTGCGGAAGAAAGCAGTGAGGAAGACCTTACTTGAGTGTTGTCGATTGTTGTTAAACTTTCTATCATCATGTTCAAAGATATTTTAGTTTAGAACTTTTTGTATGCAAACTCATCTATTTTGACTTTTGAATTGTTGATCAAACAATGTATTCACATTTTGTTTTTGTATGAGTAATGCTAGTTGAATATTTTAATTTTATTTTGTGGTTTATTTAAGTTATGAGTTAAAAATTTCATTGCATAGGAAAATATTTCTCATTTTGCTTCCATAAATATCAGAAATTCAATTGTGAATTGTTGCAATAGAGCATATAACTATTCCAGTAGACCAAGCAAATAATAATAACATCCCCTAATAACCATTGCAATATGTAACAATATCCATTGCAGTAGGGTACTGATAATTGTTCCAATAGCACAAAAACCGTTGCAACATATCATCAAAACCGTTGCAATATATCATCAAAACCGTAGCAGTAGACTTAAAAAATGCTGGAATAATTATACCACAACGGTTTATAACAGTCCCAATAGAAAATACAATCGTTCCCATAAATAGAACAATGGTGACAGTACTATAACCGTTACGATCCCCCCTATATGGAGATGATTTTGCAACCGTTACAAATAACCGTTCCTATAGACCTATTTGTAACACCGAATCACGGAACGTCTCCAAATCCGTTCTGATAGCCCTATAGGGACGGCTAGTCTATCTATTGCCACGATTTTGGAAGGGCTGCCATAAACCTAATTTCTAGTAGTGGGGTATGATCAAGTCTTCGAAATCGAGCTCTCCGATTTAGACCATATACTAAATCCTACTCCTTCCGGCCCACAATAAGTGACCATTTTACCTTTGGCACACCCATTAAGAAAATACGAACTCCTAGAGAAAAAAAATATGTATTCACTAAGTTAACCTTAATTAATTGTTGTTTTGACACATTTAAATATGTAAATAAGGGAAAATTTTCAAAAAATAAATTAATTCCTTCTTGATTATATAAATGTACACTTATTTTGGACCAAAATAAAAAGGTAAATGGTTATTTATTGTGGACCAGGGAAAGTAATGATCTACATCATTGTTTTGTCGTATAATCTATGGAACAAGTTTTGAACAAATGAATGTCTAGCTAAATAACTTGAGTTTTTCCCAGTTGGTTTCTTGTGTTTTCGGTAACTTGCCGCTGGTTCAAGTTGACGTTAACATAAGGAACATAACAAATATGTCACGACCCAAATTTCCCTCTGTAAGATGTTGTTACGGCACCAAGTCTCTAAGACTAGGTAAGCCTAACAAATGCGGAAAAAGAAACTAAAATAACGACTAAAATCTCAACATCAACAGATAAAGATATAACTGTAAACTGCGCTTGGCATTTACAAGTAAAATCTACAATTCATAATATAAACCACTCCCAAAATTTGGTAGTTACACGTCACAAACTCTATGGAAGTGCTAAATGTCTTTATACATCAGCGTCTAAGAGAATAAAGAAAAGACAATATAATAAGAATTGAGAGGGATTCCAAGGTCTGTGGACACTGGCAGATATACCTTGAAGTCTTCAAGCAGCAGCACACACTCTACTAATATTGGGGCTGGTAGGATGTACCTGGGTCTGCACAAAAATATGTGCGGAAGCGTAGTACGAGTAAACCACAAAGGTACCCAGTCAATGCCAAGCCTAACCTCGATAGAGTAGTGACGAGGTTAGGTTAGAGCCCTATTGGGATATAAGAAATAAGGCAGAAGGTGAAATGATAAAAAGGAAATGGCAGGCAAATGAAACAGTAAGAATGTACGGGAAGGCAACAACACAGAAAAACATGCAGATAATTTCAGCATGTAAGGAAAAGAACATCTTACAAGTTAAGGAACAACAACAACAAACAACACAGCAAGAAAAGAAAATCAACAGGGGAGCTACAGAGGTACCGCCTCGTAGTCCCATAAGTAAATATCTTACGACGGCACGGCAGAAACCTCGTGCCACAATCTTACTCTACACGAAAGAAACCTCATGCCAAATCACACTCCGCATGAAAGAAACCTGCTAATCACACTCCGCACAAAAAAAACTTGTGCAAATCACACTCCGCACGGAAGAAACCTCGTGCCAATAACACACAACACGGAAGAAACTTCGTGCCAATCACACTTCGCACAAAAGAAACCTCGTGCTAATAACACACCACATGAAAGAAACCTCGTTTCAATCACACTCCCCATAGAAGAAACCTGGTGTCAATAACACACCACACGGAAGAAACCATGTGTCAATAACACTCCGCACTGAAGAAACCTCATGCCACAACTAAACAATCATCATAACAAGAATCACGAAAGTCAACAAGTAATAAATACGACAATGATATTACAAGCAAGAAAATCCTACAGATAAAGAACAAATACGGAATCAAGGAAAAACAGGTGATTCAACTAAGCATGTTGTACAAATTGCAACTAAGAGATGAAACACATAGACATGTGAAATTAGGCTAAACATTGAGATCACACGTGCTAGAATAACTCATTTAAGGTATAAAAGGGAACTACTTAGTAAAGATCAATTTTCAACATTTAGCTCGCGTACACACTCGTCACCTCGCGTTTACAGCACTCACATAACACAAATTATTACAACAATACCAAATCCTAAGGAAATTTCCCCCCCACAAGGTTAGACAAATAACTTACCTCAAATCAAGCTCAATTAGTTAATAAGAATTCTTTTCCCTCAACTTTTCGACTCCAAACGGCCCAAATCTAGCCAAAACCAATTACATACTATAAATATAACTATAAGAAACTAATCAAAGTAATGAAATCATGACTTTAACAAGAAATTAGAAAATTGCCCCAGAAAGTCGACCTAGGCCCACGTCTTGGAATCGGGTAAAAGTTACAAAATCCGAAAACCCATTCACTCACGAGTTCACCCATACCTATTTTACTCAAATTCGATACCAAATCTCGATCAAACCTCAAATTTGGTCTAAGAACTTTTCTCCAGTTCCCCCCAATTTTTTTTACACTAAATCACTAATTTAATGATGAAATGAAAGGCATAATTATGGAAATTAACCAAAATAGGTAGGAATTACTTACCCCCAAACAACCACATGAAAATCTCTCCAAGAATTGCCTTCCACCGAACTCCCAAATTAATTTTTGTATTATGAACTCAAACCCTCATTTTTGCAATGTTTAAATCTACCTAGTTACCCTTCATTGCGATCATGGAACATTCTCCGCGATCGTGAAGCACAACTATGCTGCCCCACGAATTAACCTTACGCGAACGCGGAAACCTTATCGCAAACACGGTGTACTGGTCCTCAGACTTACACGATCGCAAAATACTCCTTGTGTTCGCGATGAACAAAATGCGTGAACCAGCTTCTACCCCATAAACTCTACGTGAACACGACCCTAGCCACGCGTTCGCGATTCACAGCCCCCCCACTACTACGTGATCGCATCCTTCTTCTCACAAACGTGCAAAACAAAGTCCTCCACTGATCAGCTAAGCCTACGTGATCACGGACCTTCCCACGCTATCGCATATAAGGAAACCAGATCAGAGACACCAAAAAACATCAACAACCTTCTAAGTCAAATTTTCAATTCGATAACCATCTGAAGCTCACACGAGGCCTCGGGGACCTTAACCAAACATAACAACAAGTCCTAAAACATCGTATAAACTTAGTTAAGCCTTTATATCACATCAAACAAAGCGAAAATACGAATTTCACATCGATTCAAGCATTATGAACTTTAGAACTTCAAACTTCTACATCTTATGATGAAATGTATCAAATAAACTCCGACTGATCTCAAAGTTTACGCACAAGTCACATTTGATATTACAGATCTACTCCAACTTTCGGAATCGGAATCCGACCCCGATATCAAAAAGTACACCCCCGGTCAAACTTCCCAAAAACCTTCCAATTTTCAACTTTCGCCAATTAATGCCGAAATGACTTTCGGACTTCCAAATCAACATCTGGACACGCTCCTAAGACAAAATTACCATATAGAGCTAATGGAACTGATGAAACTCCATTTTAGATTCGTCTTCACACAAGTCAAACTACAATCAACTCTTACAACTCAAACTTCAAACTTAGGGACTATGTGTCTCATTATACTCCAAAATTCACCCGAACCCGACACCAAGCACCCCGACAAGTCAGGTAAGTATAAAAAGGAAGCAAAAGGGAAAATAAATAGGAGATCAGGGCTAATACTCCTATAATGACTGTTTGGGTCTTTACATCCTCCCCCTTTTAAAACAAGCGTTCATCCTCGATGGGTATAGAGACATAACTGAAGTGGTGAAAAGATGAGGATAACAACTGCACATATCATGCTGGTCTCCTAAGTCGCCTCCTCAACTAGATGACACCTCCATTGAACCTTCACTAAAGCGACGTTCTTCGACCTCAACTTTCGAACCTACCTGTCCAAAATGGCCACTAGCTCCTCAACATAAGATAGATCCTTGTCCAACTAAGCTGAAGTCTAACACATTAGACAGATCGCCGTGATACTTTTGGAGTATGGAAACATGGAACACTGGATGAACTGCAGATAGACTATGTGGTATTGCAAGCCTGTAAGCCACCTCTCCAACCCTCTTAAAGATCTCAAAACGTCCGATATACCTAGGACTCAACTTTCCCTTCTTTCCGAATGTCATAATACCGTTCATAGGCGAAACCTGGAGTAATACCCGCTCTCCAACCATGACTGCAACATCTCGGACCTTTCGATCTGCATAACTCTTCTGTCCGGATTGGGCTGTACGAAGTTGATCCTGAATCACCTTAACCTTTTCCAAAGTATCATGAACCCAATAGTCTTGTATGTACCCAATAGTCTAGCCTCGCCTGGCTCAAACCAACCCACTGGAGACCGACACCATCTACCATAAAAAGCCTCATACGGGGGCATCTGAATACTCGACTAATAACTATTGTAGGCAAACTTCGCAAGTGAAAAGAATTGATCCCAAGAATCCCCAAACTCCATCACACACGCACCTAGCATATCCTCCAATATCTGAATAGTGCGCTCAGATTGCGCTCAGACTATCCGTCCGTCCGAGGGTGAAATGTTGTATTCAACTCCACCCGCGTGCCCAATGTTATATGGATCTCTAAAATTGTGCTGTAAACTGTGTACCCCTGTTAGAGATGATAGATACCAGTACGCCATGAAGCCTAGCAATCTCGCGAATATACCTAAGCCAGCTGATCTGAAGAATAAGTAGTCACCACTGGAATAAAATGGGATGACTTGGTCAATCTTTCCACAATCACCCATATTGCATCGAACATCCTCCGAGTCTGCAGGATCCCAACAACAAAATCCATAGTGATCCGCTCCTATTTCCACTTTAGAATCTCTAACTTCTGAAGCAATTCACCCAGCCGCTGATGCTCATACTTCACCTGCTGAAAATTAGGCACCGAGATACATATTCCACTATGTCCTTCTTCATCTGCCTCCACCAATAGTGTTGCCTCAAGTCCTGATATGTCTTCGCAACACCTGGATGAATGGATTACTACGAAATGCAAGCCAATTGGAGAATCAACTCACGCAAGCCATCTACTTTAGGCACACATAGCCTGACCTGCATCCTCAATACCCTGTCATCTATCATAGTGACCTCCTTAGCATCATCGTGTTGAACCGTGTCCTTAAGGAAAAATAGATAGGGGTCATTATACTGATGCTCCCTGATACGGTCATAAAGAGAAGACTGAAAAAGCATACAAGCCAAAAATTGACTTGGCTTAGAACATCCAATCTGACAAACTAGTTGGCCAAGTCCTGGACATCCAATGCCAATGGCCTCTTTGCTGCTGGTAGATATGCTAGACTGCCCAAACTCTCTGCCCTATGACTCAGGCATCAACCACCACATTGGCCTTCTCGGGATGGTACAAAATAGTAATATCATAATCCTTAAGCAGCTCTAACCACCTTCGCTGATGCAAGTTAAGATCCTTCTGTTCGAACATATTCTGCAGACTTTGGTGATCTATGTAGGTCTCAAAAGGGACACATTACAAATAGTGCTGCCAGATCTTTAAGGCATGAACAATAGCTGCTAACTCAAGGTCGTGGACATGATAGTTTTTCTCATGCACCTTCCCTGTCTAGACGCATAGGCAATCACCCTACCATCCCACATTAGCACCGCACAGAGACCAATTTGTGACGTATCACAATATACAGTATAAGACCCCGAACATGTAGGAAATACCAATACGGGGCTGTAGTAAAAGTTGTCTTGAGCTTTTGAAAGCTCTGCTCACACTCCTCCATCCACCTGAATAGAGCACCTTTCCGGGTCAGCCGGGTTATAGGTGTTGTAATAGATGAGAAACCATCTACAAATCTACGGTAATACCCCGCCAAACCAAGAAAACTCCAAATCTCCCTAGCTGAGGACAGTTTGGGCCAACTCTGAACTGCTTCAACCTTCTTCGAATCTACCTTGATACTCTCACTCGACATTACATGACCCAAAAATTCCACTGAATCTAGCCAGAATTCACACTTTGAGAATTTCTCACATAACTTCTTTTCTTTCAAGGTCTAAAGCATAGTGCTCAGGTGCTGCTCGTAGTCCTCCCGATTCTGGTAGTACAACAGTATGTCGTCAATAAACAAAACAACTAATGAGTCAAGATAGGACCAAAATACACTATGCATCAAGTGAATGAATGCTGCTGGGGAGTTGGTCATCCCATATGTCATCACAAGGAACTCGTAGTGACCATACCGAGTCCTAAAAGTAGTCCTCAGGATATCTGGTTCCCAAATCTTCAACTGATGATAGAAAGTTAATCTTGGAAAACACTCTAGAACCTTGTAATTGACCAAATACGTCATTAATACGAGGCAATAGATACATGTTCTTCATTTAACTTGTGATAATCAATACACATACGCATAGAACCATCCCTCTTCTTTACAAACAAAACTGGATCACCTCAAGGTGACACACTGGGCTGAATGAAGCCCTTATCAAGCAACTCTTGTAACTGCTCCTTTAACTCCTTCAACTCAGGTGGAGCCATACGATATAGAGGAAAAGAGATGAGCTGAGTGCCCGGTAACAAATCAATACTAAAGTCGATGTCCCTATCGGGCTGCATGGCTAGAAGATCTGCCAGAAGTACATCTAGAGAGTCCCTCACTAAAGGAACAGACTCAACGATAATGGTAGCAACACTGGCATCTCTCACATAAGCTAGATACGCATCAGACCCCTTCTCAACAATTTGTTGTGCCTTTAAAAATGAAATAACTTTTCTAGGAACATAATCTAAGGTACCTCTTCACTCTAACCGTAGTAATCCTGGCATAGCTAGTGTCACAGTCTTGGAATGACGATCAAGAATAGCATAATGGGGCAACAACCAATCCATGCCCAAAATAATATCAAAGTCTACCATACTAAGCAATAATAAATTAGTTCTAGTCTCGAAACCACTAAGAAAAATCAAACAGGACCGATACGCACGGTCAACAACAATAAAATCTCCTACATGTGTAGACACATAAATAGGAGAACTCAAAGAATCACGGGATACAACCAAATACGTAGCAAAATAAGATGACACATAGGAATAAGTGGATCCTGGATAAAATAAGACACATGCATATCTATGATAGACCGGAATAATAACTGTAATGACAGAGTCGAATGTAATTGCCTCCATCTGAGCAGGAAGAGGATAATATCTAGCCTGGCCTCCCCCTCTAAGGCGACCTCTACCTGCCCGACCTCTACCTCGAGCTGGCTAAGTAGGTGGAGTAGTAGCTAGTGCTGTAAATATAGCCTGAGAACCTAGTAGGGCATGCGGTGCCCAAGTAATCCGTGGAGGTGCACCCCTCCTAAGTCTGGGGAAATCCCTCACCATATGGCGAGTGTCACCACACTCAAAACAAGCTCTCAGAGGACGTGGTTGTTGTGGCTGGCTCAGGACAGATCGGCTGGAATGAACGCTAAAAGCACCCCATACAGGAGGTGCACTAGACAATGGCAGTGCATAATAAAGAGTCTGGGGCCTAGGAGTGGCCAGAATACCGCTGGCGGCTGGAAGTTCTGAATGAATAAGGCGACTCACATATCCCTTACCATGACGAGTTGTAGTTGGGGCACGAGTGCCAGTATATGTGCTAGACTCCCGAGACCTCTTGGCCTCCCTCTCCTCTCTCTCCTGAGTCAGCATACTCTTCAACCTCCTAGAAATCCCCACAACCAGCTGGTATGTGATGTCCATCACCAAATCTCGGGCCATACTAAGTTTGATACCTGGGTAGAGCCCCTCGATAAATCGACAGACCCGCTCTTTAACAGTAGCAACCAAGGCTGGTGCATGCCTAGTCAAATCACTAAACCGAACTAAATACTCTGACACGGTCATAGAATCATAGTGCAACTGCTCAAAATTTACCCGCCATGCATCTGTGAGACTCTAGGTAACATACTCCCTTAAGAACATATCCGAGAACTGAGTTCAAGTAAGCGAAGCTGCCTTGGCTGGACTACTCAACTCATGAGCACGCCATAACTGATAAGTAGCTCCCCTAAGTTGGAACGTAGTGAAAAAAACCCATTCGACTCCGCAACACCCATAGTACGGAGGATACACCCATAGTACGGAGGATACGGTGGCACTCCTCAAGAGAACCCTGGGCATCCTCGCACACCAAACCACTAAAAGTAGGTGGGTGGTACTTATTGTACTTTTCGAGCTTGAGATGCTCCTTCTCAGGAACTGCTGCCCTAGCCCCGGGCTGAATTGGGGCTATCGACTGCACTAGTATGACCTCTAGAACCTGGTCGACCTGAACCCGATGCTCTAGGGTGTAAGGGCGGGATTCTGTACTCCTCCTCTAGCCTAAGATGTACCATGAGCAAGTGGAACAACCCTGCCCGAGCTAAGGTGCCAAACAAGCTTATAAACTGGGCAAGGGTCTCCTGAAGAGCTGGTGTAGTAATAGGCGTCTCAAGTGCCTACCCTCTGACGAGAGCTACTGGTGGCTCCTCTATAGCATCTCATGCGGGTGCCCTGGCTGTACCACATGGATGTCCCCGGCCATTACCCCGGCCCTGACCTCGTGCGGCTTTAGTAAAGGGTGCGGATGTCTGGTCATCTGATCCGGATGTACGTGTCCTCACGATCTAAGAGAAAATAGAAAGCTAGAAGTTTAGAATCCTGAAGTAAAAAATTTTGCATGACAAGGAATCAATGAAGTGAAACTTTTTTCTAATAGTTCCTTAGCCTCCCGAAGATAAGTACAGACGTTTCCGTACTGATCCGTGAGACTCTACTAAACCTGCTTGTGACTCATAGCACCTACAAACCTAGAGCTCTGATACCAGCTTGTCACAATCCAAATTTTCCTCCATAAGATGTCGTGCCGACACTTAGTCTCTATAACTAGGTAAGCCTAACAAATGCAAAAAAAAGGAAACTGAAATAACGACTAAATTCTCAACATCAATAGATAAAGATATAACTGTAAACTGTCGTTCGACATGTACTAGTAAAATCTATAATTCATAACATAAACTACTCCTAAAACCCGATAGTTACAAGTCACAAACTCTAAGGAAGTGCTAAATATCTCTACACATCAGCGTCTAAGAGAATAAAGAAAAGATAACATAATTAGGATAGAGGGGGACTCCAAGGTCTGTGGACACTGGCAGTTATACCTTGAAGACTCCAAGCAGCAGCACACACTCTACAACTATCGAGGCTGGTAGGATGTACCTGGGTCTACACAAAAACATGTACAGAAGCATAGTATGAGTACACCATAAAAGTACCTAGTAAGTGCCAAGCCAAACCTCGGTAGAGTAGTGACGAGGTTAGGTCAGGGCCCTATTGGAATATAAGATATAAGGCAGAAGGTGAAATGATAAAAAGGAAATGGTAGTTAAATGAAACAGTAAGAATGTACGAGAGGCAACAACACAAGAAAATAGGAGGATAATTTCATCACGTAAGGAAAAAAACATCTTACAAGTTAAGGAATAACAACAACAACAATAAAAAACACAGCAAGAAAAGGAAATCAATAGGGGCGCTCCCAAGGTACCGCTTCGTAGTCCCAAAAGTAAATATCTCACGACGGCATGACAGAAACCTCGTGCCACAATCTCATTCCGCACGGAAGAAACCTCGTGCCAACAACACTCCGCACAGAAGAAACCTCGTGCAATCACACTCCGCACGGAAGATACCCCGTGCCAATCGCACTCCGCACAGAAGAAACCTCATGCCAATAACACATCGCACGGAAGAAACATCGTGCCAATCACACTCTGCACGAAAGAAACCTCGTGCCAATAACACACCATACAGAAGAAACATCGTGCCAATCACATTCCGCACAGAAAAAACCTCATGCCAATAACACACCGCACGGAAGAAACCTCGTTTCAATCACACTCCGCACGGAAGAAACTTCGTGCTAATAACACACCACACGGAAGAAACCTTGTGCCAATAACACTCCACATGGGAGATACCTCGTTCCACAACCAAACAATCACCACAGCAAGAATCACGAAAGTTAACAAGTAATAAATACAAAATTATACTACAAACAAGAAAATCCTACAATTAAAGAACAAATACGGAATCAAGGAAAAATAGGTAATTCAACTAAGCACGTTGTACAAATTGCAACTAAGAAATGAAACGTGTAGACAATTGAAGTTAGGCTAAACATGAAGATTACACGTGCTAGAATAACTCATTTAAGGTATTAAAAGGAAGTACTTGGATAAGATTGGATTTTCAACATTTAGCTTGCGTACGCACTCGTTACCTCACGTACACGGCACTCACATAGCACAAATTGTTACAATAGTACCAAATCTTAAGGGGATTTTCCCCACGCAAGGTTAGATAAGTCACTTACCTTAAACCAAGTTTAATCAGTCAACAAGAATGTTTTTCCCTAGACTTTCCGACTCTGAACGGCCCAAATCTAGCCAAAAAAATTACATATTATAAATATAACTATAAGAAACTAATCTAATTGATGAAATCATGACTTTGACAAGAAATTAAAAAATCGCCCCAAAAAGTCGATTCGGGCCCACGTCTCGGAATCAGGTAAAAGTTACAAAATCTGAATACTCGTTCACCCACACCAAAATTACTCAAATTCGATACCAAAATCTCGATTAAAACCTCAAAATTTGGTCTAAGAACTATCCTCCATTTTCCTTTAATTTTTCACCCCAAATCACTAATTTAATGATGAAATCAAAGGCATAATCATGAAAATTAACCAAAACTAGGTAGGAATCACTTACCCCAAACACCCACGTGAAAATCTCTCCAAGAATCGCCTTCTACCGAGTTTCCGAATCAATTTTTGTATTATGAACTCAAACCCTCATTTTTTAAATGTTTAAATCTGCCTAGTTACCCTTCATCGCGATCGCGGAACATTTTTCGCTATCGTGAAGCACAACTATGCTACCCCATGAATTAACCTTATGCAAACACGGAAACCCCCACGCGAACGCGATGCACTAGCCCTCATACTCACGCGATAGAGAACGACCCCACGCGTTCATGATAAACAAAACACATGACCTAGCTTCCGCCTCATAAACTCTACACGAACGCGACCCTAGCAACGCGTTCGCGATTCACACTCTCCCACAGCTACGCAATCGCAACCTCCTTATCGCGAAAGCTTAGAACAAATTCCTCCACTGCTCAGCTAAGCCTACGCGATTGCGGACCTTCACACACGATCGCGTATAAGAAAACAAGATCAGAGATACCAGAAAACTTCAGCAACAAGTCAAATTTTCAATCCGATAACCATCTGAAACTCACCCAAGACCCCCGATTCCTCAATCAAACATGCCAACAACTCCTAAAACATCATACAAACTTAGTCGAGCCTTAAAATCATATCAAACACTGCTAAAACATGAATTGCACATCGATTCAATCCTAATGAACTTTA
The DNA here is from genome assembly GCA_026770625.1 of Nicotiana glauca. Taxonomy (NCBI): domain Eukaryota; kingdom Viridiplantae; phylum Streptophyta; class Magnoliopsida; order Solanales; family Solanaceae; genus Nicotiana; species Nicotiana glauca. The sequence continues at coordinate 211,470 of MU683024.1, read as the reverse complement.
GAACTTTAAACTTCTACGTCTGATGCCGAAACCTATCAAATATAGTCTGATTGACCTCATGTTTTGCACATAAGTCACATTTGACATTACAAACCTACTTCAACTTTCAGAATTCAAACTCAACCTCGATATAAAAAAGTTTATCCCTGGTCAAACTTCCCAAAAACCTTCCAATTTCTAACTTTCGCCAATTAACGCCGAAAATGACCTAACAACCACCAATCAACATCCGGACATGCTTTTAAGGTCAAAGTCACCATATGAAGCTATTAGAACCGACAAAACTCCATTCCGGAGTCATCTTCTCACCGGTCAACTCCTACAACTCAAACTTCAAACTTATGGACTATGTGTCCCATTCAATTCCAAAATTCACTCGAACCCTACATCGTGCACCCCGGGCAAGTCAAGTAAGCATAAAAATGAAGCAAAGGGGAAAATAAATAGGGGACCGAGGCTAATACTCTTAAAATGACTAGCCAGGTCATTACAAAAGAATAGCCAAATTATTATGTATTTTTATACTATTATTTAAAATCGTGTGAAAAATATATGGTAGTTAACTATGGTTATATACTAAGAAATGTGGTTAAATAAAATGACATGCATCATTTATTTATTGGATGAGAGTAAACACCCGGTGCGGGTAAGTATTTACCTCAATTATAGGTATGTACAAAGATTTAGATTTGTGAATTAGTATTATAGCCTGTTTGGCCGTGCTTCTAAAATCAGCTTATTTTGAAAAGTACTTGATAATAGGCAAAATCTAGGTGATTTAGCTATTATTTATGTCCTAGCTTGATTATATCCCAAGATCATATCATGTATAATTGATGAAATATTGGCTCTAATTGTGAATTTTGTGTGTTTCAGTTAAAGAGCTCGTATTATGCAAGAAAACGTGATTGGGAACGATTTTGGAGCAACAAAGACCTTTTGGAACCAAGTGTGATTGAAGACAAGGAAGAAAACTAGGCCACAACACACCTGGACTAGCGCTGCCAGATGCGCTGCAGCGCTAGTATTAGCACGGCCAAAGGCAGTGTTGCACTGGACTAGCGCGGTGCGCTGCTAAATGCGCTGCAGCGCTAGTCCAGAATTCTGGCGATGTTCATTAAGGGTAAAAGAGGAAACTTGGAGAAAAATTCACTTAACCTATATAAGGTCAAGCTCGCCCAAGGAAGTTTGGATTTAGGTTTTTGGAGTCAAAAGAAAGACATAGAGAGGCAAGGAGGGATTTGTATCATCAAGTTCTTTTCTTCTATTTGTTTTGCTAATTGTGATGAAATTGAATACAATTGTGTTGAACAATAGTATGATTGGCTAAAACCCATTGTTCTAGGGTCATGGGAAAAACATGATTGTTGTTGTTTGAAGTTTAATTTGATAAAGTTGGTTTATCATCTTGGGTTATTTATTTAATTCTGTTATTAATTGTTTTGCTGAGTAGCTAACAGTGAAGAACTATCTGTGAATCTAGAGTTGAACTCGAAAGTGGGAATTCTAGGTTGCATATAGAATTAAATAGAGCAGGTTCTTGAACCCGGGCCTCGGGGAACGGATTTGCAATTGGGATAGACATATACCCAATTGCCTTGCTTGGTTAGAATACAAGAATTGTAAATGCGTTCTTGTTAATCTTAATTCCATAGAAATATAGGTATTGAGTTAACTTGAATAGGCGAGTAATAACTCGACAGATTCTTACGAGTAATATAAACCTTGTAAATCAATAACCCAGATAAATTGATTAGTCGTCTTAAACTAAGAACACAACAAGATTGTTAACGAGCCTGTGACCCTGAAATATCCTCTCCTATTGTTTGTTATTTGAATTTGCTATTTACTTGGTTGATTGTTTTATTTAGATTACTTCTTGATACCTTATATAGAAAAATAAGTATATCTCTATTTTGTGACACATCTCTTGAATAAGTTAAGTAATTGGGTTTGAGTCAGTCAATAGTTGATCATAAGTCTTCGAGGGAACGATATTCTACTTACTACTTTATTACTTGACGATCACGTACACTTGCGTGGGTATTTTTGGTCGCAACAGTACTTTTCTCAACAAAAAAAAATTTAAAATTATACTTTTGTTGATGAGCAGCTTGTGTTGGCTAATCAATTTAAAAAGTATTTTTGAGCAGTAATTCTTGGCCAAGCTTTTGAAAAGTATTTCTAATCATATTTTTTTTTAAAATGTTTTTCTAAAAATTCTTTTAGAGAGACGATAATTTTTCCTGTTTCTCAAAAATTACTTCTGTTTATACTTAAAAAGCACATTTTTTTCTTCAAAAAGCTTGACCAAATTTACTTTTGGCTGAAGTAAAACACTTTTGACCAAAGCTCAGTCAAACAGACTATTAATAAAAAGTTTCTGATTTAAACCTCGAAAGTGAAATCTTCTTGATAGCGGTGTCGACTTACCTTTTTAATAAGCCTTTTTAGCACGAGTTTGAATTAGTGTGGTAAGTAAATTTCGGATACTAAATGATTAAATTTAAAAGTTACAACGAAATGTCAAGTGATAAGGTAAAAAAGATTCAATTAAACATGCATGAACATTTGAATTGGTTAACCGGATTGTGTGATTGAAAAAAAGAACTCGGTCATACGATTGAATTATGGTCTTTAATAACTTCTTTGATTATTTCATTGCGAATAGACATTGTTTTCCTAGAGGAAAATAGATGAACGAAGCAATAATAGTTAATTGTTGAGCCTTATCAAGCATTAATTCAAGCCTAAAAGGCATCATATTTAATCCATAAATCATCAAATTTTCATGATTAAAATTCTCTTAAGTAACAATCATCTTAGGAACTGAAAGCGACCGCACTATTTATTAATCATAATTTCTTCCAATGCAAAATGGGTATGTATCTTAAATTGTTAAGAGTGTTATAAATAAAGTGAATGTATATGGATGTTCATTTAATCTATCAATATATTTTATACAATGTACTACTTGGATAGATGTACCTATTAATTCCTAGGATGTATCTAGTGAGTTTTGGGTATATCTTGTATAGTAAATAGGACATTCTTTGTCTATGAAAGAACACACAAAAAACACACTTGAATAAGTTAACTTCTACATTTTTGTCTTATACATCTTGTCTCTATTACTATATTGTTCTATTTTGCTTTCATTTCTTAATAAAGAGGAATTTGTAAGTAATCTTTCCTTTTTCTTTTAAAAATAAATAACTGTAGTACAAGTTTGAGGCAAAATGGATACAACATTGGTCTAAATTTGATGACTTGGTAACGATAGATAAACAGGATCGAGGACGGGGTCGGCCACGATGTAATAGAGGGAAGCCATCCTCGGGAGGACTATTGTCAAGGACGAGCAACTAGAGTAAAGAAATAATGGTAGGATTGCTTTAGAAATGGACATAAGGAATATTTCTTTGGATATTCCTTATTTTATAGGGTTTCTTGAAAATACCCCTTATAAATAGGAAGAGATAGAGAACAAAATGGGGTTCTTGACTTTTTGATAAGGGCATATTGTAAAAGGTTGACTAGAAGGAATATACAAAAGTTGTCTTGTTCACTGATTTTCTTATCCAAGTTGTTTCCTTAACCATTTTCACTTCTCATCTTTCCACATTGCTGTCAGGAGAAAGAACCATCCAAATCATATAATAATTGGATGGTAGATTCTTTCTTATTACATTTATTGCCATTATCTACATTTATTGCATGTTCATGTTATAATATTTATTGGTAATCATTGAGTATAAATCGGTTATTTACTGCTCTCAAACGTTGTTCATCTTATCAATTTCCTATAATATTTTAACTAAGATTCATCCTTCATTTTTTTATTAATTAATTTAACACAAGACTTAACAATTTTTGGTTAAACACAAGGGTGATAAATAATAACCTTTGTCCAATTTATGTTTTCTCATATGTCTTTTAAATATTTCGCATATTAAGTAGTAGTTGCAATGCATAAAATTAAATATACAACTAGCATTATTAAAATTTACATGAATACAGAAGTAGTAAGCACAAAGCAAGGATAGAAGAAAGACGTACATACAATATATAGCTAGGTGGGTCACTATCTACGAGCTTCTAGAATTTAAACTAATTAATTAGGGATCATATATAAATAGGGTTAACCCATTCTAATCCCTCATGATAATTATAAGTATTTTCATAAACAAAGAAGAGATTATCCATTAACATTCCCTCCATTCCAAACTCCCCAAGAAAATAATAATGAAAACATCCTGCTTTGCTTAATTCCAAAAGGTATTAGTTATTGAATCTTTGATATTTATGTTTACGTTTTTGGACGATGGCAAATATTAGGTATATTTAGCAAATCGAACGGGACAACTAGTAATGTACATATGAATCAGTGTGTTGAAAGTAATTTGTGAATTTGCATGGAATGACTATATTATCTCTTTGTTATTTGAATGATTCACTACTATTAATATGCCTTTCATGACGTGTATATTTATATCCAGAATATTTAAAGCATACTACTTGTTACATTTTTTTTTAATCATGTAGATTAATTCTACTATTTAGTAAGATAATTTTATACTATATTAAATTTATAAAAACTTGAATTTGTGGCGATCTATAATTATGTTTCATTCTCTAAAGAGAATGAGATAATTTGTGATAAATATTATATGAGCGTAAGACAGTGGGTTCAAGTCCCACTGCACCATGAGGGTAAAACACCAGACTCATATCCTGGTGCACCATGATAATAAGATGTTGGGCTCAAGTCTCATCATATTATGGCGTAACACGTCTAACATAGGTAAGACATTGGGTTCAGGTCCCAATGGCCCGTATTGATGATATAATAATGGCAGCGTAAAAATGACACACTACCGCGTTAGCTCCATTCCCATAAGAGAATGTGATAGCGATAATCAAAAGTCTAAAAGAAGATAAAATAACTATCATGGCTATATAAATATATGTGGGCATGGCAAGGGACGAAATAATAATCACCATACTGGTGGCCGTTATAAATAAGAGAACAATAAGGGTTCTCTGAATAATCCTTCAAAAGGCAAAGGTATTAGTCTACCGATATGGTATGAAAAATCATTGGGCACGAATTTGACGTACGCCTGAATATTTTGTCAAACTTTATCAAGCCTCTATCAAAGGAAAACAAAACAAAGTTAAGGCTCACTTGACCTTTCAAAATCATTGGGCCCTATGAATAATCATGATAAAGTTGAAGCAAATATTGCCGATAAAGATTATACTTTTGAAGCCCTTGCAGATATTACTCTTTTAGAAGTTCGAGAATTCTTTGAGCATCATAACTGAAGACTTATTACTGAAAAAAATTAAAAGAATAATTTTTATGAAGTTCATATTTTTGAAAAAAAAACATTTTATGTTGGCTGTATTTAATTTCCTAAGTATAGTTTCTTTTGTTCTTAAAATTTTCAATATTACTTATGATGTATTTTTTTTCCTTCTTGAAGAATATGAGAACTTCTCAGTCTTCAGTTGACTGAATGAATAATAAAGAAGAAATATGTCTTCTGGATAGTGCTACAACGCACACCATATTAAAAGATAAGAGATATTTCTCTTATTTAGTTATAAAAGAAGCCAATAAAATTACAATATCTGGTAGTACAAAATTAATTGAGGGCTCTGGAAGAGCTACTATATTACTACCAGGAGGAACTATATTGATTGTTAATGATGCATTATATTGTAGTAAGTCTGAAAGAAACTTGTTGAGTTTCAAAGATATTCGCCAAAATGGCTATCATATTGAGACTACCAATGAAGAAAAGATTGAATACCTTTATATTACTACAATAAAAGCGGAAAAGAAGTATGTGCTTGAAAAGCTTCCTGCATTTTTCTCTAGATTATACTACACTAATATTAGTGTAGTTGAATCACATGCCATAGTAAAAAAGAAGTTTACTAATAATTTTATTATTTGGCATGACCGTTTGGGCCATCCCGGTTATAATATGATACGCAAAATAATTGAGAATTCACATGGTCATTCACTAAAGAACCAGAAGATTCTTCAAACTAAAGAATTCTCTTGTGCTGCATGTTCTCAAGGAAAACTGATTATTAGACCATTAGTAATTAAAGTTGGAGTTGAATCTCCTACATTTTTTGGAACGTATACAAGGTGATATATGTGGGCACATACACCCTCCATATGCACCATTCAGATATTATATGATTTTGATAAATGCATCTACCACATGGTCACATGTGTGCTTGTTATCAACCCGCAATTTGGCCTTTGCGAGGTTACTAGCTCAATTAATAAGATTAAAAGCATAGTTTCCATATTATGCAATTAAGATACTTCGTCTTGATAATGTCACACCTCCTATTTACCTACTACACCCCGTGAAGGGTATAATAAAGGGAGTTTTTTTAATTAAACGACAATCGAAACGGAATTTATTTATTTAGTTCAGAGTAGCCACTTGGGAGATTTATGGTGTCCCAAGTCACCGGTTAGAATCCCAAATCGAGAAAAAGATTGACTTTGTATTACAGTTCGCGAACCCAGAAATCCGGATAAGGAATTTTGTTAACCCGGGAGAGGGTGTTACGCATTCCCAAATTCCGTGGTTCTAGCACGGTCGCTAAACTGTCATATTTGGCTTATTTATCTGATTATATTACATGGAGAACCTATATGCCAATTTTTACTTTTAACCTCTTATTATTCAATTTTTAGGAGAGTCGAACGTCATTTAAAATGTATCTTTGGATCACGTCACATGAATGTACCCGCAATCCTAAACACACTTTATTCAACGTTTAGGGATTTGGCTTGGGTCACATGATATGCACACCCGAGTTCAAGAATGTATTTTTATTACAATCGCGCCTAAAATGACTAACGCGTTATTATTTTGGGGACGGCCGTGAAATTTGCTAAACGGCCCATCCCGATTTCTAAGCAATTATTATAACCATTTATTAAGGGCCCCGCAGTTTTATATATTTATTTGGCGAGGCTCATCTCATTTATTATTAAAGGGCAAACCTAAAACAACTATAATTTTCTATATCTTTTGTCTCTAAGAATAAAAAAAGGTCCTAATTAATTTGTCATCGGCCCCATACAGACTAAGCAATAGTTTTAAAATCAAATGTGCCATTAAGCTGAAAAAATGCCCGGAGAATACGGATTGAAGCATCATTCACCAACGAGAATTGACTAAACGTAGGCCTTGGCCCAAGCCCAAACGGGAAACAGATTCAAGATGGGACCTGGGCAAACGTTAGGCCTTTGGACTGGCTGTTAAGCCTTGCCTAATTTTACCAAAAATGGAGTTTCAATTTCAACAACAAAACAAAGATAGGCCAGGTTATTTCAAATCATTCCCATAGGCATTCAAAAACTGATGATGAGGAATAATGTGTACTTATACAAGTTGACTGAACACTAACCGTTTTATACACATTTTCGGACCTAGATGCTTTCACTTGTTTGCCTACTGCTGAGCTCTTGGTAACACTTAAAACGAGTGACACATTGGAATCGTGACTTGATTTTAACAATACTAATTATGACTTTAAATCCTGAATGAACAGGTTGAGCAACTTTGATTTCAATAACATTATACATGAATAGGCTAATGTCTTAAACTTAATAACGCTTACCTAGTTACCAACTAATTCAGACTAACCTTACCATTCCAGTAATCGAAAACCGTTCATTATTCATGGACTTTGCACTAACAACAACCTACAAATTAATGTTTGACTCAACTTTCGATCTTAACTTTAACTAACATAAAGTTCTAACTACACTTCATTGAATCTACAGGTTTAGAAGGGATGAGCTCGATTCTAAAATTTAACAGTCCAATATATACACAGTCTGAGTTATACAATATGAACTCAAACTAAGTAGAAATCTAAACAAATTCAAATCATACAAGAACAAAAAAGTCCTGACCATAACCAAATCAACATGGTCACTTATAAAAGAAAATATGGCAATAACTAAAGCCTCCAACGATATTAGGCTCTCATTTCATTTCAACTAGATATGCTACATGGAAGTAGGCTCAAAAATGTGTACCTGGTATAGGAAATACAAGAAGAAAGAAGGATCAATCAGCAGCAGTACAACAGCAATAAAACAGCAACAGCAAATGGGATTAAGAACAATTCAACAACCTAGGAAGATTTTTAAATTAGCAAGAACTGCGAGCTCAACCACTAGACCAATTGACTACACCCAAACAGACTCAAACTTGAGCTCTTAAACCTTTGAAATCTCAACAGCAACAAAACTCAATCAAAACCAACTCAACTTGACCCAAAATTACTCGACATGAAACTCTAAACTCCAGCAAATAAGGATTCAACCCCAAAATGAACAAATCATGAATAACAACTAGCAGAGTTCATCATTTTTCCAATGTAACAGTATTTTCCCTTTTTAATGGAACTGTAGCTCCTCTCAAGGCTAAAAATGGCCTAAAAAACTGAAAGTGTTCTCTGAAAACTATCTCCCTCTATATTGATCCCTCTGTGTGTGTGTATGGCAGAATATCTAAGCTCTCAATTGATTGCCTTCTCTCTCTCTTTTTCAGACTGATTTCCAGCTTTTTAAATAAGCATTTCAGTCAGCGCATTTACCACTAACACCTAGCCCTTTTAATTTAAAATTAAACATTCAATCTCCACTCACTTAGTTCTTATTTATTAATTCAGTAGTGCCCATTTCAGTCCTAAAAACCAGGATTAGTGCAATTTCCACTTATAACTGTCTCAAATCATTCTACTAATAGATTTTAATTATTCAGCAGCCCTTAATCAATTATTCAAGTATTTTAATTCCCCAAAATACCCCCTAAAATTCCTATGATTACTACCCATCAGCTATCAATTTATAATTTCTACACAATTACTGAACCAAATACACACGAAATCAAACATAAGAGAAACTAATCCACTGAAAACTTCAAGAATTCAAACTACCAAACTGTTCTTATCAGAGGGAAAACAAACATACCCAACTAGAATCAGAACTACCATAAAATCTTATTAACTACCAATTCCTTGCTTTAAATTAACTAAATTGACATGTGAACACTTAATAACAGAAGTAAAGACGAAGAATTAGATAGAATTCAGCCCAACCAAAAAATGAACTAACACGGGAAATAAAACAGTATTGACTAACCATTAAGAAGAAACGACATTTAAGAGAACAAAGGAAATCATAAAATTGAGAAGAAACTTACTGATTTTAAAGATCAAAGCCTGCCCGACTTCGAATTGGGTCTCCAAATAGTGTTACGTATTTGTCCTTGCTCAGAACAAACCCATAGCACCATTTAGAGACCATTCGAACAAAACTGGTCCTGGAAATTTGGACAGAAGAAACCTAAGTCTAAAGTTCGTGGAGACCCCAGTGGAGTTTGAAGGGCTTTCTCTTGGGATTCAGGGTGAGGGTGTCAAGGGGATTACTGGGTGTTAGTTTGGGACTGATTGGGTAGACTAGGGTTTTGGACCGACTTCGATTTAAGATTCGAGATGGCTCAAGGTGATTCGAGGGAAACTAGGGTCAAATATGGACCTAGGAGAAGGAGGGGGACCTTGGGTGTTCATTTGGTGGTGATTGGCCGGATTAGGTTTTTTGACTGAACTTCGAACGAAGATTCGAAACCTTGGGTTATGATTCGAGAGACGCTGATTGGGGGTTTGGAAAGAGGATGTTGTGGACAAGCTACGGTGTAAAAATAGGGTGTTTGGACCACTGGGACCGCCATAAGGCAATTTCCGATGGGCGGAGGGCGGCGGAGTGAGGTAGAGGGCTCTGGGTCTGTCTTTGAGGCTTAGAAACGACGAAGGGGGTTTGGCTTGGGGGGGAGGGTGTGGGGTGTGTTTGGTTACTTATATACAGGGTTGGGAATTTGATCCTGGCCATTGGATCAATTAAGATCAATGGCATGGATCCTTTCACTAATAAGAAACGGTGTCGTTTGGTTTAATGTGGGGGCGGGTTGGACCGGGTATAGAGAACGGGTCAGGGTCAGGCTATGGGAGAGATGATCTCGACCGTTGGATAGGTGAGATCCAACGGCTCAGGAAGGACGTGACAGATACGACGTCGTTCGGATGTCGTATTGGCAGGTCAATTGGACCGAGTAAAAGGGCGTCGATTTGGGCCTGGTAGGGTATTGGACCTGGTCCGAGTTTCTTTCCATTTTTCCTTTTGTTTCTTTTCCTTCTTTACTTTTTTAAATTAATTTTCAAAAAATAAAAACCCAAAAATCCTAAATCCTAAATTAATTCCTAAAATCCAAATTAACTTAAAAACACTAATTAACTCATAATAATAATTATCATACATAATAAAAAGAAAATCACACAATTTGACATTAAACACTGAAATGCGAAGTACATTATTTTCGTGATTTTTTATTTTTGTAAAACAAACTTAATTACTCCTAATTGTAAAATTAAATCCTAAATGCAAATGCGACATATTTTTGTATTTTCTATTAATTTAACAAACAAACACGCACAGACAAATGCGAATAAATAAAAGAAAAAAAATAACAAAAAATTCGCAAAAATCATGAACAACATAAAACTATTTTATTTTGAATTTTTGGGAGTAGTTCTCGTAGGGCAAAAATCACGTGCTCACAGCTGCCCCTCTTTATTAGGAAATACGAAGAGTTTTCGTGCAAAGATAAAGTGAGCAGATACGAGCGATTTTTGCCCATTTAAATACTCCGTGTGAAGCATTTTTTGAAAGAGTTAACCGAACCTCTACTTCAAAGGTTTCCTACATATCCTTGGCTAAAAAGGAATCAGGTCGATGTAGTTCGGGCAGTTTTGGTAGCTGGGACTACCATGAGCTGTGGTTTTACTGTTTCTGCTGTTGCTGGCGCTGCTACTTACTGACCTCCTTATTACATCAGGCTAAACGAAAATAAGAAGCTAGACTAAACTATAGTCTATGAATTACAAAATCTTATCTAGAACTTCAGACTTGCTCTTGTGTCTCTTGTTGCCTTGCTGTTTTGTTGACTTGTGTCTCCTCTGATGTTTCTTTATTTCTGACTTTCCTTGTATTCTCTCTTGATTGCCAAACTCAAACTGCTTATTTCCTTCTTGTGGGCTTCGAATTATTTTTCCTTTGAAGCTTGAACTGCCTTCTTCCGACCACTGTTGCCTTCCTTCTGATTTTTGAATTTGAATTTATGCTCGGGATTTTTGTTGTAACCTTCCGCTATCCCAGCGGGTTACTGACTTCTTGAATTAAAAAGGTACGCCTTTCCGCTCTTCAGGCGGGCTCCTAACACCAACAACAACTTAAAATTATAACGCTATTCCGATCTCCAGGCGGGCTCCTGACTTCAACAATAACTTAAAAAATATAACGCCATTCCGATTTCCAGGCGGGCTCCTGACTTCAACAACAATATAACGCCATTCCGATCTCTAGGCGGGCTCCTGACTCCAACAACAACTTAAAAATATAATGCCATTCCGATCTCCATGCAAGCTCCTGACTTCAACAATAACTTAAAAAATATAACGCCATTCCGATCTCCAGGCGGGCTCCTGACTTCAACAACAGCTCAAAAAATATAACGCCATTCTGATCTCCAGGTGGGCTCCTGACTACAACAGCAACTCAAAAAATATAATGCCATTCCGATCTCCAGGTGGGCTCCTAACTGCAACAATAACTCAAAAAATATAATGCCATTCCGATCTCCAGGCGGGTTCCTGACTTCAACAATAACTCAAAAAATATAACGCCATTCCGATCTCCAGGTAGGCTCCTGACTTCAACAACAGCTCAAAAAATATAACGCCATTCTGATCTCCAGGCGGGCTCTTGACTTCAACAACAACTCAAAAGTATAACGCCATTTCGATCTTCAGGCAGGCTCCTGACTTCAACAACAACTCAAAAAATATAAGGCCATTCCGATCTCGAGGCGGGCTCCTAACTACAACAACAACTCAAAAAATATAACGTCGTTCCGATCTCCATGCGGGTTCCTGACTTTAACAACAACTTTAAAAAAAATATAACGCCATTCCGATCTCCAGGCGTGATCCTAACTTCAACAACAACTCAAAAGTATAACGTCATTCCGATCTCCACGCGGGCTCCTGACTTCAACAACAACTTAGAAAATAAAATGCCATTCCGATCTCCAGGCGGGCTCCTAACTTCAACAACAACTCAAAAAATATAACGCCATTCCGATCTCCAGGCAGGCTCCTCACTTGAACAACAACTCAAAAAATATAAGGCTATTCCGATCTCCAGGCGGGCTCCTAACTTCAACTACAACTTGAATTGCCTTCTATTGCCATTGTTCCCTCTTGCCTCCTGAACCTCTAACTTGAATTATCTTCCTCCATAACTGCTTCCCTCAGAATTTGTGTTGTCTCCCTCCTTCAAAAACTACTTCCCTCAAAACTTGTATTATCTTCCTCCTTCAAAACTACTTCCTTTAAAACTTGTATTTCATTCCTCTGAAAACTGTCGGGGATAACACTGGCTTTTTTTCTTTTTTTTCTTTTTTTTTCTCCTTTTAACTTGTGTTATCTTCCTTCTTCCTCAAGTGGGTACCTGACTTCAGGAAAATTTCAAAAATGAAAGAAAAATTTTCTTACCCCAGTTTGACAACTTTCCTCGTATCACACCTTTCCGCCATCAATAACATTTCCTGCCCCTGTTTCAAATCAAAGAAAATTCTGCTAGTTTAAAGTGTGGTGGTTGGTTGTGATGCTCCTGCTGGGGATGGTTTTCCTTTTCTCTTTTCCATGCTCTGCATTGTCCGGCCATCTTGAAACTTGGCTGATAACTTCCGCCTTTCTTGATGATTCCTTAATCACAAACTTCTCCACTGTTGTTTTCCACTCTTATCTGACCCCGATATCTTCTTTTGTGGCAGTGTTCGAGAACTGGAATTTTCCCGACCTTTGAGTCTCATATGAATTTCCAAATTATGTCCATCCCTCTCCGCGTTGTTCTTTCTTGATTTGTCCACTGGCCTTGGCCTTGAGGTCTATAACCTTCGATTTCTACTGGGGATATCCTTCTTGACACTGGTCCACCATTTTGTCAACCTCATCATAGAATATACCTTTGATTCATTCACCCTGGCCCTCCTCTTGTTGCATTGTCCATGAATGGACCGATCCTGGGTATTTGCACAAATCTCAAAGCATGTTGACTATTACCAGCTCAGTGCACTTTTGTTGTCCCTTTCTGACTTATACCACTTTAATGTACTAGTCAGATCTCGTTTTGCATAATTGAAAAGTTGATGGCAAATTTTGAAGTCATTTCTCGCTTGTTCTGACCAAACAGACTCAGGAAGAGGAAATGGACAAGATAAAAGAACAGAATAAAAGACAATGAAAAAGATGACTCCTAACAAGACAACTATGAAGTAGAAACATGTCAGACGTGGATACAAACTCTAATGGTCATGACATGCACATGTGGCCTATCCTCCGTCGTTAATTGCCTTTCACAATTCCCGTCTGGTGATTTCCTATCTGATTCTCAGTCCTTATTTGACTTGTAATACCCGAAGGGTTTTCACTAGCAAGCTTCTCTCATTTTGGTTTTTCTCTCAACTTACAATCGCCTCATGGTTCCTATGAAGGTTTTCACCGATAAGACTCTCTCATTTTATGATTTCTCACAGCTTTCATCGTCTTATGGTGCCTGTAAAGGTTTTTACCGGTAAGACTCTCTCATTTTTGTATCTTTCTGCTGGGGATTAGGGTGTTACCGATAAGACTCATTTTATTTCTTTTCTGCTGGGGACCGGAGTGTTATTCTCGACTTCCATTTGCCTGACTTGGCATCTTTTGAAGACTGATCGGAAGGTCTTTCTTTGGACTGATATGTGGGATTTTGGATAGGCTAGAAAGAAAGGGTATTAAAAGGCTCAACACGCATCAATTTGGGTTCAAAATTACAACCTTCGGAACCAGATTTCTTTACATCAAAACTACTTCTGCCCCAGTTTCTTGCTTGGGGATTTTTTGATTTTTACACTATGACCGAGCCGTGAAGCGCCTACATATCCTCTTTGAGGAATCAGGTCAAACGTAGTTCCCAATTCCTTGTTGTTCTAGTTTTCCTTTCCAATTATTATTTTTCTTTTTTTTTCTTTTCTTTATCTCTTTCTTTCTCTTTTGTTGTTTTTTGTTATTTTCTTTTTCTTTTTCTTTTTCCTCTAATCTTTGCTATTGATTCTGAATGAGGGGTATGAATGAAAACAAATAAGGCTCAAAGGGTTAATGAAGGACAAAGTGTTTAGATAGTAGAATAAAATTCCTTCGTTATTCCAATCTTCAAAACACGCCAAGCACAAGCAACGCGTTTAAACAAAGATTTGTAACATCTTCAGATCGTGCTAGACTTGATAGCTATATCAACATCTTTGCTTTCTTCATCTGTTAAATACAAAGCACCCTTTGGGCAACACTTTCACTCTCATTATCATGAACGACCCCCGTCAATTTGGCCAACTTGCATTTATAGTTTCTTTATGTTTTATCTACCCACGGTTCCACGTGGTTTGGGCTTCAAATGATCTCAACAGTTCTTATTTCCTTTAAGTGTCCCGATCATCTCCTAATGGCTTTATGATTAACTTTTAAGATCAGGCCTAAACTGTGCGCGCATGTCATATCACTAGAATTGGCATTGAACAAAAGACACAACAAAAGGATAAAAGAAGGAACTAAACAAAAAAGATGAATGGAGGTAACAAAAGACCAGAATTTACATTAGACAATTGGTGAAGCGGTTCGAACAACAAAATAAGCAAAGCAGACCAGAGTACAACCCTGGAATAAACCTGAAACGAACCTGGACAACACTAAACAAGCCACTACGACTAAACAAGCTAGACAAGAAATGAAAGGATGGGTTTGAGTCACAAGACAATATCCGAATCACAACCCTAAGAATAACCCGGACAGCAGAAATAACAACAAAATGAACCACCAAAAACTCTACTCCGGCTGACCCAGGAATGGAGCGTCTTCCCATTTGGCAAGAACGGCATCTTAGCCACTGAGATTTGCATCAATATTGCCAAGACCACTGACTGCTTCGACATCTTCAGCTTTAGTCAATACATCCCCAAGAGGATTCACATGCTCTTTATTACCGTCGCCGATCA
Organism: Nicotiana glauca; assembly: GCA_026770625.1. NCBI lineage: Eukaryota > Viridiplantae > Streptophyta > Magnoliopsida > Solanales > Solanaceae > Nicotiana > Nicotiana glauca. The sequence continues at coordinate 196,273 of MU683024.1, read as the reverse complement.
CAATTACTCCTTCGTGAATCATTCTTCCTATTTCCCTTTTCAAGGAACGACAACTCTCAATGCTATGCCCTGGGACATTGGAGTGGTACGCGTATCGTGCAGTGGGATCAAAACTTCTTGCACGTAGATCTGGAGTATATCCGGCGAGCGGCTTAATCAGGCCAGAATGCTTTAGCCTTTCAAACCGACTTGCATAAGATTCTCCGATAGGGGTGAGAGCCTTTTCCCGTTTTAGAAACCTCTCATTCCTAAATGCCTGATTTGGCCTAAAACCTGACCCGGGGGTTTCTGGTATGCTCCTGGGGGTGGATAAGCATTTGGTGGAGCTCGGTACTTGGAAAGTGAAGCATGTCTTTGGGAGTCCCATGGAGAGAAGTAGCGTTGGGAAGGGTCATATGGCGCACAAGGATATCCACGCGGACAATGTTGAGACTGAGGGCGTTTAGTAAGGATGACCACTGGACTCTGACATTGGTGGGGCTCTACAACATCTTTTCTTTTCACGGAAAGATAACCCCGGGCAACTTGTTCACTCCAAATGAGACAGAATTTCCCAAAACCTTCTTTAGGTTTCTCTTCTATCTGAGATATGGAGGAGTGATTCGGGACAATGTCTGTATTATTCTAAAAGTGTCGCACAAAATCCTGAGCCATGTTGTCCCATGCATGCCACTTACTAACATTTTGATGATCATACCATTCCAAGGCTGCCCCAGTCAAGCTTTTACTGAAGTATGCCATTAGCAAATCGTCTTCCTCGCCAACATTCCTCATTTCCTTGAAATATTCCTTCAGATTGACTACCAGATATTCGCATTCCTTATTCAAGTTGAACTTCGGTACTTTAAACCTCGCGAGCAGGCGAACGTCAGAGAGTGTACACAACTCTTGGTAAGACATTCTACCTTGGTCTCCCGTCTCTTGCACGTTCTTTAAGGATTGTTCTATGTTCTTCAGCCTCTCAGAACTTGGAGGAAGAGTGATGGAGATACTATGATGATCAGGAGACGCCAAAGTTTGGGTAAGGACAGCATCTAAGAAGCCAGGCGGTGGCGGTATGGGTGCCTTCCCAACCATCCAAGCCTGATACATGTCTGTCACATGCTACCTCAACATTTTTACCTCTTTTACCAACCCGTTGTCCTGTTCAACCAGCTATTTTCGGGCATCGGTACCAACCCACTCAGTTCTGTTATTCTCTGCCATTGTCTTTTGCCTTTGTGTTGCAGGGAAGCGTTACTTTAGAAGCATAAACCAACCACCTTTCTAAGGATTGGAAAAGAACAAAATGGGAGCAACTTGTTAGCATTAGGGATTTTGACAGATAGGTAAACACACATCAAGGATGCAATGCACCTAGGCCGTTAACCCTTTCTATCATGCATTTGCTTCAGTTACGTGCATCATTCCGGCTTCTTATAATTGTACCCCTTTTGAACGCCTCCCAAACTTTCCTTTATTTTCTTTGTTTTTCATTTTCTGTTTTCTATATTTTTTCTTTTCTTTTTGATGGTGGTCGAATCTTATATGGATTGCATACGTATCATGTCCCCGTATGAATCAGACCGTGTGTAGTTTTGACCATAAGTGCAAAACTAAAGAAACATTTTTTTGGGAATTTTCTATTACTAAAACATTCTATTACAAACTAAAATTTTTTTGAAAACTAAATACGGACTAAAAAGTCTACTGACATGCTCTGATGAAAAGAGAACAGACAGACAGACAACAGATTCTAACACAGAAAATACAAACTCGAACTATGAATACATTAAAGCTTCAAAAGCTGATGCCCGCAAGGCATCGTTCGGCCTTGCCGCGGGCTTAGGTGCAAGATCCCTTTCCAGTTGCTTCAGTTCATACATTGTTCGCTTGACAAAAATCATTATTGCCGAGAAGAAGGTAGTGCGGGTCATGTCTTCACACATTCAGCATCTCCTAATGATGGCATGGGCGATAGTCTCAATCTTGTCCCTGGTTCGACCTTTTTCTATGAGCAGGCGCCTTATCTGATCATTGCGGGCCTCCAAAACCTGAAAATCCTGAAGACGCTGATTCTGCAACTACTGTATTTCGTCTTCCATTCGGGCCAATAAGTCCTAGCAGTGTCCACTTTTGGTTTCAAAAGCTTTGGCTTGTTTATCTGCTTCTTTCTCAAGAGTGGTCATTTTCCTTTTTAGATTGGCAATGATCTTTTTATAATCCTGCCGTAAGTAGTGTGTACGCTCTTCTGTTCTTTTTGACCACTGTGCCCGGAGCTGTGCTATGGAACCCTCGGATTTCTTCAGATCATCCCGGCACTCATTGATTTCCTTCTTCAGTCCATTTATCAATCTTTTATCCGACCGACTCCTTTGTTGGTTGTCAGCATCTATCCTCATTTGTCAGTTTTGGGCATTCAGCGCCTCATTTTCTTGGGCCAATTTGTTCTTTTCCCCTTTATCGGCAGCCACTTGCACATTGTTCTCGAACTTCAAGTCCTTAATCTGTTGTTTTAGCTTGCCTATTTCTGCCCTGTAGCTTTCTTCTTTTGCTAACTAACCCCACGACTCTTGTGAATCATCAGTAAACTGCTGGACATGGGCTCTTTTGGCGGGCCTTTGCGGAATTTGAAAACTTTTCCTGAACCAAACATTGTACTTCGGATCCACCTCACCCTTAGCTAGGTCTCGTACCATTTTTCTAGGCTTGAGGAATCTGCATTCATTCCATAGCTTTCGAATCTTATCTTTCGGAAATGCGGCTCTTGGGCTCAACTCAATGACGTGCTTACTTAGGTCTTCATCAGTAGGGACCACTTGACACCTTCCCAATTGACGCAGTACCCGATGGGGAGCATATGGTTGGATACTACGGATACCCATCAAGAGAACATGACATTCTTTGGCCGACATGTATACCACTTCAGTAGCGGGCAACCATCCAAATGCCCATTCAATTTGATTGGCAGTCAATGACCTCAGTCACACAAGCCACGCTTCAGCACCTTCAGGGAACGCGACACATATTACTCATTTCTCAAACCCCTCAATGCAACTTGATCCGGTCAACCCGTGGTTCATGTATCCTACCCGGTGGCAAAGATGTTCTTGCATCCAAAATTGGAGTAGCAGATTGCAACCTTGGAAGAAATTTCCTCCCTCCTGGCATATGGTCAAGGCTCGGTAGATTTCTGACACGATTAAAGGAACCACAGTACTGTCGGCCCTTTTGATTGCAACATCGACCATCCCTACAAGGCCTATCTCTATTTTCTTATCTTGGCGTGGACAAACCACGACTCCCAGGAATGTCGTTATGAACGCCAAAGTTCGCCTTGCCTCCCACTTGTTTTTGTTTCCAGCGTGAGTCAGCCCAAGATTTGGTTATTCGAAACCCCGAGGATTACCATACTGTTGATACAAGAACTGGAGACACAACATCCTCCCGACAAATCCTCATTCTGCACATTCCGGCTAATATTTAACAAATCAAAAAATCGGTGCGGAGATACCGGTCTTGGTGATAGTAAATATTGGCCCCTCAGATTTCCATTCAAACCCGCATAACCCGAGACTTCCTCTAGTGTGGGTGTGAGCTCAAAATCAGCAAAGCGAAATTGTTGGATCCCAAAACGGTATTAAGGCCTCGATGATATCCGACCTTGGCTTGACATTCAGCAGATTGACCAGACCCCCCTGGATTCTCAACACTATCTTTCATTTACCTTCTTCTAAATTATTCCCCCACATACGGAGCTGTAAAGGGACCTCACTAAAGACTGTGAATGGTTCAATTTGGTTTTTCCTCATCCTGCACATTTATTAAGGTGTTTAAACAAAAGTAAAACTTTATTTGACTCAAAACAAATTGACTATTTTCTTGTTTAAAAATAAAAGACCCGATTTTTCGAGCAGGGCCTTTCAGCACTTCGGGGACGAAGATTTTAAGGTTGTGTGGGCTAACCGGTCAAAACCTTAAAAATGACCAAAGGTGGCTGTTTATGCAAAGTCAGCCTTTCGGCACCCATTTTGGGGACATTCGGCTATTTTGACAAAAACATCACCTGAAAAATTAAAATTTTGACATTTTTTGTTATTTTTGCAAATGGGAAGTTGGACCCGATGAGGATTGCCTACGTATCTCACATTCGGTAAAAATCAAACATGCGTAGTTCGGGCAAAGAAAATAAACTGAGTTTGAAAACAAGACTCTTTTCTTTCGTTTTTCAAATAAATTGAACTAAACAACATTCCTCTCTTTTTTTTTCCTCAAAATTTCGGCAGAGTTTCGACACTATTTGGGCATTGGGTTTCTTCTGAAAATAGGTGATTACTTCTCTATGCTGCTATTTTTTCTCTTTTTCTCTTTTTCTCAATTTTCCCGTATTCCTGATTTTCAGAAGCCGATCAGCATACAAGTCTGAAGCAAATAAATGCGTAAAACAAACAGTATGCAGCAGGATGGTCTTTTTCATTTCAGGTTGCTTGTCCTAGACGGATCCAACCCCTGTGTTGAGTCCCCTAAGTCAAATGCACATGATGCAAATAATCATTCCTACTAGGGATCCAGCATGAGGCTATGTTATTCTAGGTTCAAAACCTGGGTGTTTGTCCTAAACCTGGCTTACCCGAGCGGACAGCTCGAGCCGAGGAGGAGGCAGTATATAGGGAATACAGAAGCTTCATCGGCTTTGCAACTTATCCGAACCTCTTTCTAAAATTGGGGTGGACTCTATACAGAAAAGAAGTCACACGAAGTGCACCCTTCTTCATGATTTAGAAGACTCAGAGAGGAGATGGGATTCGGCACAGTTTATATACAGTTCATGAAATATCAAAGCGGTAAAAGTAGTCAATTAGCATGTTAAGCACAGATCATGTAACAAAATCAGATAAAGCCAAACACAACAATTATTCTAAGCTCAAATTCTGAACCCTGAACAAAACGTTCTGGGTTCTTGTCCCCAGCAGAGTCGCCAGAGCTGTCACACCTCCTATTTACCTACTACACCTCGTGAAGGGTATAATAAAGGGAGTTTTTCCAATTAAAGGACAATCAAAATGGGATTTATTTATTTAGTTCAGAGTCACCACTTGGGAGATTTATGGTGTCCCAAGTCACCGGTTAGACTCCCAAATCGAGGAAAAGATTGACTCTGTATTACAGTCCGCGAACCCAGAAATCCAGATAAAGAATTCTGTTAACCCGGGAGAAGGTGTTAGGCATTCCCGAGTTTCGTGGTTCTAGCACGGTCACTCAACTATCATATTCGGCTTATTTATCTGATTATATTACATGGAGAACCTATATGCCAATTTTTACTTTTAACCGCTTATTATTCAATTTTTAGGAGAGTTGAATGTCATTTTAAAACGCGTCTTTGGATCGCGTCAGATGAAATGCACCCACAATCCAAAACACACTTTATTCAACGTTTTGGGATTTGGTTTGGGTCACATGAAATGCACACCCGAGTTGAAGAATGTGATTTTATTACAATCGCGCCTAAAATGAATAACGCGTTATTATTTTGGGGACGGCCGTGAAATTTGCTAAACGACCCATCCCGATATCTAAGCAATTATTATAACCATTTATTGAGGGCCGCGCAGTTTTACATTTTTATTTGGCGTGGCTCATCTCATTTATTATTAAAGGGCAAACCTAAAGCAACTATAATTTTCTATATCTTGTCTCTAAGAATAAAAAAAAAGTCCTAATTAATTTTTCATCGGCCCCATACAGACTAAGCAATAGTTTTAAAACTAAATGTGCCATTAAGCTGAAAATATGCCCGGAGAATACGGATTGAAGCATCATTCACCAACAAGAATTGACCAAACGTAGGCCTTGGCCCAGGCCCAAACGGGAAACATATTCAAGATGGGACCTGGGCCAGCGTTAGGCCTTTGGACTGGCTGTTAAGCCTTGCCTAATTTTACCAAAAATGGAGTTCCAATTTCAACAACAAAGCAAAGATAGGCCAGGTTATTTCAAATCATTCCCATAGGCATTCAAAAATTGATGATGAGGAATAACATGTACTTATACAAGTTGACTGAACAATAACCATTTTATACACATTTTTGGACCTAGATGCTTTCGCTTGTTTTCCTACTGGTGAGCTCTTGGTAACACTTAAAACGAGTAAAACACTGAAATCGTGACTTCATTTTAACAATACTAATTATGACTTCAAATCCGGAATGAGAAGATTGAGCAACTTTGATTTCAGTAGCATTATACATGAATAGCCTAATGTCTTAAATTTAATAACGATTAACTAGTTACCAACTAATTTAGACAAATCTTACCATTCCAGTAATCGAAAACCGTTCATTATTCCTGGACTTTGCACTAACAACAACCAACAAATTAATGTTCGACTCAACTTCCGGTCTTAACTATAACTAACATAAAGTTCTAACTACACTTCATTGAATCTACAGGTTTAGAAGGGATGAGTTCGATTCTAAAATTTAACAGTCCAATATATACACAGTCTGAATTATACAATACGAACTCAAACTAAGTAGAAATTTAAACAAATTCAAATCATTCAAGAACAAAAAAGTCCTGATCACAACCAAACCAGCATGGTCACTTATAAAAGAAAATATGGCAATTACTAAAGCCTCCAACGAGATTAGGCTCTCATTTCATTTCAACTAGATATGCTACATGAAAGCAGGCTCAAAAATGTGTGCATGGTATTGGAAATACAAGAAGAAAGAAGGATCAATCAGCAGCAGTACAACAACAATACAACAACAACAACAAATGGGATTAAGAACAGCTCAACAACCCAGGAAGATTTTTAAATCAGCAAGAACTCCGAGCTCAACCACTAGACCACTTGACTACACCCAAACAGACTCAAACTTGAGCTCTTAAACCTTTGAAATCTCAATAGCAACAAAACTCAATCAAAACCAACTCAACTTGACCCAAAATTACTTGACATGAAACTCTGAACTCCAGCAAACAAGGATTCAACCCCAAAATGAACAGATCATGAATAACAACTGTTAGAATTCATCATTTTTCCAATGTAACAGTTTTTTCCCTTTTTAATGGAACAGTAGCTCCTCTCAAGGCTAAAAATGGCCTAAAAACTGAAAGTGTTCTCTGAAAACTATCTCCCTCTATATGGATCCCTCTCTCTGTGTGTATGGCAGAATATCTAAGCTCTCAATTGATTGCCTTCTCTCTCTCTTTTTCAGACTGATTTCCAGCTTCTTAAATAATCATTTCAGTCAGTGCATTTCCACTAAAACCTAGCCCTTTTAATTTAAAATTAAACACTCAATCTCCACTCACTTAGTGCTTATTAATTAATTCAGTAGTGCCCATTTCAGTCCTAAAAACCAGGATTAGTGCAATTTCCACTTATAACTGTTTCAAAACATTCTACTAACAGATTTTAGTTATTCAGCAGCCCTTAATCAATTATTCAATTATTTTAATTCCCCAAAATACCCCCTAAAATTCCTGTGATTACTACCCATCAGCTATCAATTTATAATTTCTGCACAATTACTGAACCAAATACACACGAAATCAAACATAAGAGAAACTAATCCACTCAAAACTTCAAGAATTCAAACTACCAAACTGTTCTTACCAGAGGGAAAACAGACATACCCAACTAGAATCAGAACTACCACAAAATCTAATTAAACTACCAATTCGTTGCTTTAAATTAACTAAATTGACATGTGAATACTTAATAACAGAAGTAAAGACGAAGAATCAGATAGAACTCAGCCCAACCAAAAAACGAACTAACACGGGAAATAAAACAGGATTGACTAACCATTAAGAAGAAATGACATTTAAGAGAACAAAGGAAATCATAAAATTGAGAAGAAACTTACTGATTTTAAAGATCAAAGCCTGCCTGACTTCGAATTGGGTCTCCAAATGGTGTTACGTATTTGTCCTTGCTCAGAACAAACCCATAGCACCATTTAGGGACCCATTCGAACAAAACTGGTCCCAAAATTTGGACAGAAGAAACCTAAGTCCAAAGTTCGTGAAGACCCCGGTGGAGTTTGAAGGGCTTTCTCTTGGGATTCAGGGTGAGGGTGTCAAGGGGATTACTGGGTGTTAGTTTGGGATTGATTTGGTAGATTAGGGTTTTGGACCGATCTTCGATTGAATATTCGAGACGGCTCAAGGTGATTCGAGGGAAACTAGGGTCAGATATGGACATAGGAGAAGGAGGGGGACCTTGGGTGTTCATTTGGTGGTGATTGGCCGGATTAGGTTTTTTGACTGAACTTCGAATGAAGATTCGAAATGTTGGGTTGTGATTCGAGGGAAGCTGATCAGGGGTTCGAAAAAAGGATGTTGTGGGGAAGCTACGGTGTAAAAATGGGGGTGTTTGGACCACCGGAACCGCCGTGAGGCGATTCTCGGTGGGCGGAGGGTGGCGGAGTGAGGCGGAGGGCTCTAGGTCTGTCTTTGAGGCTTAGAGACGACGAGGGGGGGTTTGGATTGGGGGGAGGGTGTGGGGTGTGTTTGATTACTTATATACGGGGTTGGGGATTTGATCCTGGCCGTTGGATCAATTAAGATCAACGGCCTGGATCCCTTCACTAATAAGAAACAGTGCCGTTTGGTTTAATGAGGAGGTGGGTTGGACCGGGTATAGAGAATGGGCCAGGGTCGGGTTATGGGAGAGATGATCTCGACCGTTGGATAGGTAAGATCCAATGGCTCAGGAAGGACGTGACAGATACGACGTCGTTCGGACGTCGTATTGGCAGGTCGATTGGACCGGGTAAAAGGGCGTCGATTTGGGCCTGGTAGGGTATTGTGCCTGGTCCGAGTTTCTTTCCATTTTTCCTTTTGTTTCTTTTCCTTCTTTTCTTTTTTAAATTAATTTTCGAAAAATAAAAACCCAAAAATCCTAAATTAAATCCTAAAACTCAAATTAACTTAAAAACACTAATTAACTCATAATAATAACTATCACACATAATAAAAAGAAAATCACACAATTTGACATTAAACACTGAAATGCGAGGTACATTATTGTTGTGATTTTTCATTTTTATAAGCCAAACTTAATTACTCCTAATTTTAAAATTAAATCCTAAATGAAAATGTGACATATATTTGTATTTTCTATTAATTTAACAAACAAACACACACAAACAAATGCGAACAAATAAAAGAAAAAAAAACACAACATCCGCAAAAATCATGAACAACATAAGACTATTTTATTTTGAATTTTTGGGAGTAGTTCTCGTAGGGCAAAAATCACGTGCTCGCAGACAATGCTGGTGAATTTACGTCCCAGGCCTTTAACGATTATTGCATATCAACTAGGATAACAATTGAGCATCCAGTTGCTCATGTTCATACTCAAAATGGTCTAGCAGAATCTTTGATCAAACGCCTCCAATTAATTGCTATACCAATGCTAATGAGAACAAAACTTCCCATTTCAACATAGGGCCATATTATTTTGCATGCAGTAGCTCTTGTAAGGATTAAACCTACAAGTTATCATAAAGTCTCCCCAATATAATTGGCTTTTGGTCAGGAGCCAAATATTTCCCATCTTAGAATATTTAGATGTGCAATATATGTTCCAATTGCTTTACCACAACGCAAAAATATGGGACCCCAAAGAAGATTGGGGATATATGTTGGGTATGAATCTCCTTCTATTATAAAATATTTAGAACCATTCCTGGAGATTTATTTACGGCAAGATTTGCTGATTGCCAATTTAATGAATCAGTATACCCAATATTAGGGGGAGAAAAGAAGCAATTGCAAAAAGAAATAGATTGAAATGCATTATCACTATCTCATTTAGATCCTTGAACAAAGCAATGTGAACATGAGGTCCAAAAGATAATTTATTTGTAAAATATTGCAAATCAACTGCTAGATGCATTCACTAACCTACCAAGGGTGACTAGATCACATATTCCAGCTACTACTGCTTATATTCGAATTGATGTCCCGATTGGACAATCTATAAATACAAATGGGTTTAAGACATACTTGAAATGTCGTATACCAATTGGTTCTAAAGATAAAAATGCTGGAAAGCGAAAAGGAGCAAATGATCTAGGAGATTATAATATGGAGGCAATTGCTCAAAAAGAGCCTTGTGACATAACAAATGATAAGACCTCTGAGGAGGCCCAGGTACCTGAAAATAATAAGAACGAAGAGGTATCAATAAGTTATGTCTCTACGGCAAAAAGGTGGAACCGAAATAATATTACTGTCGACAACATTTTTGCTTATAATGTTACTGTTGAAATAATGCAACAAGATGATGATCTTTAACCAAGATCTGTCGATGAATGTAGATAGAGAAATACAACAACAACAACAACAACAACAACAACAACAACAACAACAACAACAACAACAACAACAACAACAACAACAAGAAGAAGCCAGTATAATCCCACTTAGTGGGATCCGAAAAGGGTAGTGTGTACGCAGACCTTACCCCTACCCTAGGGTAGATAGACTATTTTCAAATAGACCCTCAACATCCTTCCCTCCAAGAACTTCCCACAAGATGATGATCTTTAACCAAGATCTATCGATAAATGTAGATAATGAAATGATTGGCTAAAATGGAAAGATGCTATCCAGGCAAAATTAGCGTCACTTGAAAAACGTAAAGCATTCGGACATATAGTCCTAACACCTGAAGGAATAAAGCCAGGGGATACAAATGGATTTTTGTGCGAAAATGAAATGATTAAAATGAAGTCGTTAGATATAAAGCACGACTTGTGGCACAAGGATTTTCGCAAAGACCTAGCATTGGTTATATGGGGACATATTCTCCTGTGGTGAATGCAATCACTTTCAGGTATCTTATAAATTTGGAAGTCCATGAAAAACTTGATATGCGTCTAATGGATGTTGTCACAGCCTATTTGTATGGCACATTAGATAATAAAATTTATATGAAAATCCCCGAAGTGCTTAAAGTTCCTGAAACTAATAAAATATTTCGGGAAACTTGTTCAATAAATCTTCAAAAATCCTTATACGAATTGAAACATTCAGGGCGATTGTGGTATAATCGCCTGAGTGAGTATTTGCTGAAAGAAGGGTATAAGAATGATCCAATTTATTCTTGTGTATTTATAAAAAGGCCTGGATCGGAATTTGTTATAATCGCTATGTATGTTGATGATCTAAATATCATTGGAACTCCTGGGAACTTCCAAAACTAGTAGACTGTTTGAAGAAAGAGTTTGAAATGAAAGATCTTGGAAAGACAAAATTTTGTCTTGGTCTACAAATTGAGCATATGAAAGATGAAATTTTTGTCCATCAATCAACTTACACCGAAAAGATCCTAAAGTGTTTTTATATGGATAAAGCACATCCATTGAGTACCCCGATGGTTGTGAGGTCACTTGATATAAATAAAGATCCATTCCGACCTCATGAAAATAATGGAAAGCTTCTTGGTGATGAAACTCCATATCTTAGTGCAATTGGGGCACTAATGTACCTTGCAAATAATACTCGACCAGATATAACTTTTGCAGTAAGTTTTTCTGCAAGATTTAGTTCCGTTCCAACAACAAGACATTGGAATGGTGTTAAGCATATTTTTAGATACATCAGAGGGACTATTGATATGGGATTATTTTATTCTTATGAATCCGATTTACAGTTGATTTGATCTGCAGATGCAGGTTATTTGTCTGGCCCTCGTAAAGCCCGATCTCAAATAGGCTATCTATTTACTTGTGGGGGTACAGCTATTTCATAGCGTTCAACAAAATAAACTTTAGCTGCTACATCTTCCAATCATGCAGAGATAATAGCTATTCATGAAGCTAGTCGAGAATGTGTATGGTTGAGATCACTGACTCAACATATTCAACAATTGTTTGGTATTTCTTTAAAAATGAAAATTCCAACGATATTGTATGAAGACAATGCTGCTTGCATAGCTCAACTTAAAGGAGGATATATCAAAGGAGACAGAACAAAGCACATTTCACCAAAGTTCTTTTTCACACACGATCTTCAGCAAAATGGTGAGATAGATGTTCAACAAATCCGTTCAAGTGACAATCTAGCAGATTTATTCACTAAGGCATTGCCAACATCAATATTTTAGAAGTTGAGACATAAGATTAGAATGTGTCATCTCCAAGATATCAAATAAAGCTTTCGTCAGGGGGAGTATAATACGCGCTGTATTCTTTTTTCCTTAACCAAGGGTTTGTCCCAAGTAGGTTTTCCTGGTAAGGTTTTTAATGAGGCAACACTCAATGCATATTACAAGATATGTGTACTCTTTTTCCTTCACTAGACTTTTTCCCACTGGGTTTTCCTAGTAAGATTTTAACGAGGCACATTATCTTTCAAATGAACATTCAAGAGGGAGTGTTATAAATAAAGTGAATGTATATGGATGTTCATTTAATTCATCCATATATTCTATACAATGTACTACTTGGATAGATGTACCTATTAATTCCTAGGATGTATCTAGTGAGTTTTGGGTGTATCTTGTATAGTATAAATTGGACAATCTTTGCCTATGGAAGAACACACAAGAAACACACTTGAATAAGATAACTTCTACATTCTCGTCTTGTACATCTTGTCTCTGTTACTATATTGTTCTATTTTGCTCTCATTTCTTAACAAAGAGGAATTTGTAAGTAATCTTTTCCTTTTTCTTTTAAAAATAAATAACTATAGTACAAGTTTGAGGCAAAATGGATACAACATTGGTCTAAATTTGATGACTTGGTAATGATAGATAAACAGGATCGAGGACGGGGTCGGCCACGATGTAATAGAGGGAAGCCATCCTCGGGAGGACTATTGTCAAGGACGAGCAACTAGAGTAAAGAAATAATGGTAGGATAGCTTTAGAAATGGACATAAGGAATATTTCTTTGGATATTCCTTATTTTGTAGGGTTTCTTCGAAATGCCCCTTATAAATAGGAAGAGATAGAGAACAAAATGGGGTTCTTGACTTTTTGATAAGGGCACATTGTAAAAGTTGACTAGAAGGAATATACAAAAGTTGTCTTGTTCACTGATTTTCTTATCCAAGTTGTTTCCTTATCCATTTTCACTTCTCATCTTTTCACATTGCTGTTAGGAGAAAGAATCATCCAAATCATATAATAATTGGGTGGTAGATTCTTTCTTATTACATTTATTGTCATTATCTATATTTATTGCATGTTCATGTTATAATATTTATTGGTAATCATTGAGTATAAATTGGCTATTTACTGCTCTCAAACGTTGTTCATCTTATCAATTTCCTACAATATTTCAATTAAGATTCATCCTTTATTTTTTTATTAATTAATTTAACAAAAGGCATAACAGTTTTTGGTTAAACACAAGGGTGATAAATAATAACCTTTGTCCAATTTATGTTTTCTCATATGTCTTTTAAATATTTCGCGAATTAAGTAGTGGTTGCAACGCATAAAATTAAATATACAACTAACATTATTACAATTTACATGAATACACAAGTAGTAAGCACAAAGCAAAGATAGAAGAAAGACGTACATACAATATATAGCTAGGCGGGTCACTATCTACGAGCTTCTAGAATTTAAACTATTTAATTAGGGATCATATATATAAATAGGATTAGCCCATTCTAATCCCTCATGATAATTATAAGTATTTTCAGAAACAAAGAAGAGATTATCCATTAACATTCCCTCCATTCCAAACTCCCCAAGAAAAGGTGGCTGATCCATTGTGAATGATGAAGTACTAATTGGGCTATTGCTTGAAACACCATCACAATTACGCTCCAGTAGCAGCTTTTGTATCTCATTTTCTGCTTCAGATAACTGTTCCTTCATCTTTATGACCTGAACAAAAAAACGAGTATATATGTAAGGACTCAAATATGCCTTCACTAAAGCTGCAACGGTATATTCCGGTGTAAAAAAATTGAAGTTGTAAGCGTATACTATAATTTGAGTTAAATTATTTTTAAATTTATTATATTTTTTTTTGTGGAACAGATTAAAAAAAAAAATATTATCTATAAATTAAATCACGAGGACTACTTAATTTTTCCTACGATCTTCACTTTATCGAATCAAGCAACAATCGTAGGCATGACTAAACATGGCTCTTTTGCCTCTTGTTTTTTCATGTATCATCTGGATGAACAGAATATTCCTTAAAATGAAGCCAGAATGGAGGGAAAAAGAAAGAAGTATATTTTTAAATATATTTTTCAGGTCATTTATTCCACTTTTTAATTAAAGACAATTATTCATAGTTATTTTTTAGTCCTTTTATGTGCTTGAGTTTAATTAGGCATGAAATTTAAGGAATTTTTTTTTTTTAACTTGTCGTCTAAAATAATTCATAAATATTTTTATTTTTATAACTCATCTTATTATAGATAAGGAATATTTTAAAGTTAAATATAAAAATGTGTTATTTTTTTTGAAATATTTGATACGTAGAGAGTATTATATACTACCACCAAAGGATGTGGTGAAGTGAATGAGACTGTTCTTTCCTTAACCAGAGGTCTCGGGTTCGAGCCCTAGGCATGAAAAAATCCTTGGTAGGGAGCGCTTCCCCACGAAAGAGGCCCTACACGGCGCGAATCTGGATATAGTCGGACTCCAATGCGGGTACCGGACACCGGGTGGGTAACCAAAAAAATATAGGGAAATTACCAGCTATGTCCATTTAGAAGTAGCTCATTACAAAAATTGGCCAATTGATAAAATATTACTAATGTTAGCCAAAATGGCCAATTAGCTATTTGTAGCAAAAAAATATCAAATTTTTACTTTCTTTTGAGTGGATGCTATTAGAATAGACTGGATATATCTTAAGGAGCTTGAATCTCAGTTTTGGAATGATTTGGTGAAGTTTTGAGGTGGTTTGAATTGAAAATTCGAAGTAAAAACTGAATATGAAAAAAAATGATACGTGTATTACACTGTGTATCACATATGTATCATATTTGTATCAATTATGTATCACATGTATATCCATGTATATCTGTGTGTGAGATACATGCGTGATACATGTTTGATACATGTGTCACAGAAGAATTTTTGACATCGATTTAATTATGAATTTTGATACAAAACCAGTCCAAATCACCTCCAATCTTCCTCAAATTTTGTATATTGACTTATCTATATGTTTTCAATGAATTTCGACTGTACCCATTAAATAAAATTCCTTGTTTGTTTCGATTTTTGGAATATTGGCTAGATGTTGGTAAGTTGAAACTTATATGGGACATTTCTGTAAGTTTTCCAAAAATATACTATGAGGGTGTTTGGCTAAGCTCATAAGCTGGTCAAACTGACTTATAAACACTTTTTGGCTTATCTACGCATTTGGTAAAATTAAAAGTGCTTATACGTTACGTGCTTATAAGCTTAAAATAAGTCAAAAGCCATAAGTTGGTCTCCCTCAACTTATCAAATTTCAGCTTATAAGCACTTTAAGTTTGACCAAAATATTTACTATTCTATCTCTAAAATACTTCCTTTTAAAACAAAACTCTTTGTATACCCAATTCTTTAGCTGCATATTACTAATTTCAGCACTTTAATCCAAAAACGTAACTGCTTATTTTTTAACCACTTTTAACACTTAAAAGTATTTTTCAGCACCTAATGATTATCAGTTACTCTAAATCAGCCAAATAAGCTCTATGTCAAATATACAAAAATGTGACTTACCTCATTTTCAAGACGACATTTCTCAACAATAGCAGTGTCATGTTCAGTCTTTAACTTAGAATATTCCTCCTCCAGTTTCTTGTTTTTATAACGAGCTCTCCTGTTCTGGAACCACACAGCAACTTGGTGAGGATCAAGGCCAAGCTCAGAAGCAAGCTTGTCCTTCCTCTCTGTCTCCAGTTTGTGCTCCTCCTCAAAACTCTGCTCAAGAAGATTAACTTGTTCTTCACTTAGCTTCCTCTTCCTCGTTACTCCACTACTGCTGCTCCCTTCACCTTTGTTTTTCTTCCGTCTGCGCCGCGGTTTCGCCTCTCCTGATCACATACCAAAACATCATGTTACCACATTGATAGATATACAATAACGAAACAAAAAAGACAGGTCGGTGCACATAAAGCATCCCACATTCACACGGGGTCCGGAGAGGGTTCGCACTCCTAGAAGTGCGATGTAGACAATATATCCTAATGCAAGCATCATTGACTGCTTTCATGACTCGAAATAATAACAATGGTTTTCTTTCAAATAACTAGATCTTTTAGCTAAGATGATCACAGAATTTAACATGATGATATTAGTGAGCAATACGTACTCCTAAGTTCAAATCTCATTGCTACATGCCTTAAATGCAAAAAAAATATTTTCATATTTTTGGCTCATAATAAAGAATCTAGCCCACATGAGGAGTGCTAATATAAGGAAATTATTAAAAGTGTACTATTTCTAGCAACTTAAGTTTTTAAAAGATATAGTTATACAATATAATGAAACTATATGCTCCATTCGTTAAAAATTATCTACCGTATTTCTTTTTTACACGCATCTTAAGAAAATATTAAATTGAAAAGGTTTTTGACTGTTTTACCCTTATTTAAAGCTTAAGATATAATCTCTCTTTATTTAGTATTTACTCATAAATGAGGTATTTGTAGTCTTTTTAAGAACAATTATTACTAAGGGTAAAATAGGTATGTATTTCTAAAATGACAAATAATTTGAGATAATTATTTTAGAAATCACGAAAGATAATTTGAGACAGCAGAATTACAACCCTTTTAGTGGCTCGAGTCTTGGTAATACAAAGAGAGAGTAAAAGATTTCGTGCTAACCTGGTTCTGATACCAATTGGGTGTATATATCAGGATAGTAGTGAGAGATCAGTACCATTTGATCATCAAGCTGGTGAGTCATGCTGATTTTCATAACCCTTTTCCTTTCTGTTTTTTAGTTCCTTTTTGTCTGCCTTTCTTGTTATTGCTGGTGATGTTGAGTTGAAAGTGGATAAATAATGAAGAAGCAAGGAAGAAAAGGAGCGACTTTAGATAGTACTTGGTCTTGGTGTGAGTATTTATAAAGCTAGCCCTCTGAAATGAACCTCCATTATCTTAACAATATTCAGATTCCATGCGTCAACTTATTTGGAATATACACCAACAAATATAAGTGGAGTCTAAAGAAAGTAGTGTCTAACAGATCTCACCCCTACCCTGGGAGGATAATATGAGCCGAAAGATAGAAAAAATTGAAAGAGTTTTAAGTTCTGTAAATGCATGACGGTGTAAAGTATTTCTACAATCAGTCACTTATTAGATAATTTATAGGTATTTTTTTTTAATTATTATTTGTTACAATATGTTATTTTATTAAGATTCTATTGATGATATTAATATATTATCTCTTTGTCGGCTTCTTGAATCGAGAGTCTCCTAGAAACAACCTTTTTGCCGTCGGGATAGGGATAAGGTGTGCGTACACATTATTCTCCTCAGACCCCACTTATGAGATTTATACCGGGCCGTTGTTGTTGTAAGTCGCTACCGCAATTAGGTAGTAATAATTTACACTTTTTGTGCGCATAATTTACACATCCTAGTAAAACGTTTAGTGAATAATTAATCAGAATACGTCGAGTCTTACCTAAGCCATTACATCATGTATGATCATACCAATTACTACTAAAAAAAGTATCCTAGTGTATGTTTTGGGACTGGACAGATCATCAGCCAATAGTTGGGCAGATCAAAGACAGGATTCTCGTTCCCACTAATGTAGAACTCGTTTAAACTAATAATATCATGCACTAGTAAAGTTCTGTTTAAAAAATTAAATAAGTTCTATTTCATTTTTTGTGTGTCTGAGTAATTTTGGGTTTTGTGTGGAGATGCTGGACATTTTGTAATGGACTAAGAATAAAGTACATATATGGCCAGCTGAGATATATTAAATATCATACGTATTTCTGGTATACTAGAAAAAAAAAAAAAAGGAGGGGAAAAAATTAAGATCTTTGTTCCCAATAGTTTGAAAGTCTACTGCTCCTTTCGTTCACTTTTACTTGTTCATTTTGAACTTTATACACCCCTTACGAAATAATCTGAAGTGCATATTTTACAATGATACTCATATTAATTGATGCATATATTTAATAGATTGAAGAACATGATTTGAGACGAATAATTAATATTGCGGGCATAACAGGAGAAAAGAAATTATTTTCACTTGATATGCTAAAAGTGACAAGTAAAAGTGAAAATCTATTTTTAAAATACCGAACAAGTAAAAATGAACAGAGGGAGTACATTTTACCAGAATTTATCTAATGAAATTAAATATTGGAGTAACTGAAATTTTTCGGAAAAAGTTTTCTACGCTCCAATCAATCATGAAAAAATAAGTCATAAAATTCCTCATTTTCTAAGAAAATATCTTCAGGGAAAATGTTTTGAAAAAGATTTTCCAAGAAAAATATTGTCCTCAATATATACCAAACACACCCTAAAAGATTCTTTGTTCAGTGCTTGAGAATTGGTTCATTATTTGGCTAACACAAAGGGGCTCTGGCAACACAAATGACTGTCAATGGATAAGTAGTACGTAAATTCATCTTTCTGAATTTTTCTAGTCTTCTGTGTTCTCATTTTGTCTACAAAAGAAAGAACAGAAAATGAAACGAAACTATTGGGGGACACTCTTAGTTCAGTTTTGATGTGTCGCTCCAAAACGCACACACAAGTATACGTGGTCGTACAAGTAATAAAATGATAAATCGAGAATCGAACCCACAGAGACTTATATCAATTACTCACTAACATGGCAATATTGTTATTCCGTCAAACTATATTCAAGTTCAAGAGTTTAATAATGCTAATTATAATTCTTAATGACAACTAAATTATCAAGTAACGAGTTGATCGTGTGTTTTCAATAAAGACTAATATTCCAAGGTTGTGATCGATTCACCAATCATATTATGTTCTAATTGACTCGTCCCTTCATATAATTTACTCATGGTTGCTAATTAATCAACAAATGCTCTCATAGCCTTCTCCCCAAGTACTACTCGCCTATTCTCAATAGATTAACGCCTATATTCCTATGGGATCAATCTATTGAGAACGCATTAAGATCGCGATATTCAATTGAGCATGGTGTCTAGGTATATTCCTATCCTAACCAAAAATCCACTCCCCCTAAGAGTTAAGATCATGCTATCTTCAATTCTTCTCTAATCTAACATGGCTTTCCCAAGCATAGCACAGATAGTAAATAGAACATAACTGATGGCCAGACAAATAAGCAATTAAACTTAGAATTGAAGACACAACCTTATATGAACCGATCTAGTCAATATCAAACAAAAATAATCATGGCTACATCACAACCCCAGAACAGTGGGTTTTAGCCACACATGCTAGTATATATCAAAAATAGATTTAATTCCATTACAAAATAAGGAAAACAAAGAGAAGAAAAGAAGAACTTGATGATCCAAACACTTGTGGCTTCTTGCTTCTCTATTTCTATCTCTAAACCCTGCAAATCTCCATCCCTCGATCTTGGGCGAGCTTCACTTTATTTATGCTTAGTGAGTTTTCTCCAGATTTCTAATTTTATCCCTAACTAATGTTTTCCCGGACTGGACCCGCGCGAAGTCGCGCGTTACTTCGCGCGGTTTTCTGTCTCAGTTTCTTAAGTGCGTGCCCAAGCGCACGAAGTCGCGCAGTACTTCGCGTGTCTGGGCTTGAATTTCTTCCATGTTCTTATCTCATCCTTGCGCGTGCTAAACTTTGAGGGGTCTTTTTTGCTCATAAATTATTCCAATCACCTTTCTCAAGCATCATATAGACTACTCTTCCTGAACTGCATACAAATCATAATTAGAGCCTATTTCTCATCAATTAACTATATTATGTCATTGGAATA
This sequence comes from Nicotiana glauca, assembly GCA_026770625.1. NCBI lineage: Eukaryota > Viridiplantae > Streptophyta > Magnoliopsida > Solanales > Solanaceae > Nicotiana > Nicotiana glauca. Next base: position 176,364 of record MU683024.1, on the reverse strand, counting down.
TAATCAAGCGGAAGCATAAACAATAGCTAAATCACCTAGATTTCGCCTCTTATCAACACCCCACACTTAATTCATTGCTAGTCCTCGAGAAATCAAACCATACTCTCTAGAGAATTCTTCACTCAACCATTTCCCCCTAACACATTACACCTAGAACAATGTACATATATCACGCCTAGCAGTGAACAATCCTAGCCTCAAAGCCGACTCTCAAGTGCCATGCAATATTCACACATCCTCAAAATACTCTA
>MU683024.1:125994-174801 GCA_026770625.1 Nicotiana glauca | reverse complement strand
CCGTCACGAATCATATGCCCTCACAATCACATCAACAAAACTGAATTCAATCCACACAATCGAGTAGTATACTCACATATATCAAGTAAAACACTCACTCTCACAATAGAAGTCACATGCATGCAATTGGTACCATAAGATTGCCCTTAATGTGAATCTCTACTAATGTAGCTAGCTCGACCCAAAATCAATTAGGACTTTTTCATGGTTGTAATGTGGGCTAAGGGACGGGTATGGTACTTTTAGGGATAGTGACTAATCCTCCTAAGAACTTTAACACATCACATGAGTATATTTTTAGCACAGATTCTTCAACCCACCTTTCATTCATAAATTATATCATCACACAATTACTCCCTTCTTCTTTAAGTACTCTATTAAATCATACCCACTAGGTAGAGCGAGACACAATGTTTATTTATTTTTGTCATTCAATTTCCGCAAGTGGTGTATCTGTTACAAAACAAGTGCACCTTTCAACCTTTTACTGGTTCCGCTCAAAAGCCACCCCACGCTTAATTCCTTTTTACTTCTCTTAGTGCTCCTCTCACAACTGAAGTGTTTTAAGAGGTGAAGGATCAAAACAATGTCAATTAAGAATAAAAGGGTATAGGCTTGTAACATGGTTACCAAACAAAAGTCTAACGGTTCAAAAGGGTTAGCTAGGGATAAATTTTACATATGATTTGCAATTAAGCTCAAAAAGGTGAAAGAAAGCCTAAAATCATTTTTCAAACCGAGCATCACCCATGATTTCACTTCAACTCACATATCGGGCAAGTTCTAGACTCAAGTACAATGCATGGACTACACAACTACTCACCACACATGGCATATGACTCATTCAGATTAGCTCATCGAGACGCTTCATTATAAGCATTCAATTCAGTAGCAAACATACAAATTAAGACACTTTCAGTGAGATTCAACAATTAAGACTAAGCGTTACACTCTAGGGTATATTGTGTTCAAGTGTGTCAACGCTATGGGTTCCCTTTCAATTTATAGCTCGTAGCCTATTACCCTAATCTACAAATCAAAACGAAAACAAAAATAAAAACTACCTATGCCCAGTTCAAGATAAACCCTTGGAAAAGAACTACGGCATAAATAAAAATCTTTTTGGTGTTTTCTCTAGACTTATTTCCCTCAAGAAATTCGTCTAAAAAGATCCGTCGTCGGGAAAAAATCATTTAACTTAAATAAAAATAAATCAAAACATGAAATAACCAATCAATTTATACACTATATACAACATACATTGAAGGAATACCCCACCCCACACTTAAATGTAAAGACATGTCCCTATGGCGCAAAATTAAAAAGGACAGTGTGGTGAAGAGACTTCCCTGGAGCTTTACTCTTGGTCGGAAATGGTTTCAGAGTTCACGTGGCACGCACGCCCCAAAGCTCGCAACCAACCCATAAACTTCTTTTCCGACTTGACTTGTCGGTCAACTATCTCATCCACACGAGTGCCCAACTCAGTCAATGATGAGCGTATTCCAGCCACCTCCTGCTCCAATGTTGTGGACCGGGACAACCTGGCAGTTCCTGATGTGGATGCTGCTCCTGACGGTGCTGCTGCTGCTGGCTCCTCCATTTGTTCATTGGCATCCTCCGATGATGCATCAGAACTACTTTTATCCTCTCCTTCTGCCGTTGCTGCTGGGGCTGGTCCCTCTATGTTCTTGCCGGGTCGGATTATGTAATCCCTTTTTACCAGCCCGTCTATAGTAATATTTTCAGGTACTTGCACTCGCCGACAAAACGTAGTCACCAAGGATGGGAAAAAGAACCCATACTGTCACTGAGGACACCTAATAAATATCTCATCATAAATCACCTTGGCCATGTCGAATGGAAGCCCGTTGTTGAAACACCAAATTAATGAGGCGCGGGGTCTATTCACCTCCGTAGTATTCTTGGAGAGGATGAGGTGACTGCTAATCACACAGAGCCAGCACTTCGCCTTTGTATTTAAAATGGAGGAGTGGAACTTCTCACCGCAGTTCAGCTACTCTACTGTTTTTCCGGGTACGCATAATTATTCGAAGAATCGATCCCACTTAGCTTTTGTTGGGCGTTTGGACCACTCATAAAAATCTGTATTGTCAGGCAGTGGGTCAGGAAAATGATATGCAGTGCGGATAGCCTCGACGGAGGAGTTGCACCATGACCACGTGGTTGACATGCTCTGGCAAATTCGCATAGAATTCGTGAATAACCATTACATTCGCCTCCCCTGGCTCATCAATGAAAGCTTGCAAACCCCACTCCATCAACTCATTGTACATGTGGGGACATCGGTCTTTGACCTTTTTGATGTAAATTCCCCTCTCCGGAATTTACTTCTTCGAACCCTTCACTTGAAACGGGCCTCAGCCTCAGTGAAACAAATTTGTTACTGTCATAGGGGCAGGCAGGGGCTGCCCTTTGGCGGCTTGAGGATAGACCTGTGGTTTGGCGCTTTCTCGGTGCCATAATACCTGTAAAATGTGAATACATTAGCTCAGCCCAACAAAAATAGTGTGACTTAATGCGGTTACTCAGACTTCGCACGCAAAATTGGTCATAACTACATAATCACGCTCATTGAGGCTTTTCCACAAACACCTTGTGGGCATCAGGGTCTCACAACTTTTTGCTAAATGTCTTGCACAAGGACTTCCCACAAAAGTTCATCCATAACCCAAATCAAGTCCTACCCACCCTACACTTACAGCAAACTAACCCTATAACATATTTCACAAAGATTGAATACCACAACACAACATACAACTACACAAACTAATTGCATATGGTTCAACACACAACAACAAAAAATTATAAAAATATAACTAGAAAAATAGAAGAAGAAAAGAAAGGAAAAGAAAAACTAGTGCTCTTACCCTGTGAAGGAGAAGGTCGAAGATGCTAGGGATTTGGGGTAGATAGACGTGAGAGAGGGAATTGGTAGAGGGATGCTTGAAATTTGGGGGAAGCATTAGGTATTTTTGGGGTGTTTGGGTTGTGAAAGGAGAAATGAGGGTTTTGTTATTGGTTGGGAATGAACATGGGGTTAATGTATTTGTTAATGAGCAAACAAAATAACAAACTTTTAAACAAAGAAAAAGAATGAAAAAATTTAAGTCTAATAAAAAAAGTGCTGGAACTCGGATGGGGGTCGCGAAGTCGCGCAGTACTTCGCGCGGTCCAGGCAGAATACGTTCCCAAAGTGCGCGAATTATGGCGTGAACTTTGGACTTCGCGCGCCTCTTTGCGTGCCCCTTTTTTGTTCCAGGCAAAATGTTTTGCCCAGGTGCGCGAACTTGCGCACGAAGTGGGCGTGAAGTCGCGCGCCTGGGGCGATTATTTTTGGATTTTGTTCACCTGTTTTGCTCCTGGTTGATGATCCTTTCGCCCTCCCTTCATTGCCTGCACTTGTTAGCAAGTTAAAAATCAAAATCAAACACTACTACTATTGTTGGGTTGCCTCCCAACCAGTGCCTTATTTAACGTCATGGCACGACGTAGATATTGCTTACTCATCTGCTAGTACAACCTTGGTATTTTTACGATTAATCATTCCTCCCCGATAATGCTTGACTCTATGACCATTCACCAAAAATTTGCTTTCTCCATTTAAAGCTCGCAACTCGATTGAACCATAAGGAGTAACTCTCACCACCTCAAACGGGCCTGACCATCTCGACTTTAGCTTCCCAGGGAATAGCTTGAGTCTAAAATTGAATAGCAATACCTATTGGCCTGGCTCAAAGTGACGTGGCTTGATATGCTTGTCATGCCATCTTTTTGTCTTTTCTTTATAAAGTTTAGCATTTTCGTAAGAGTGCAACCTGAACTTGTCTAATTCATTCAACTGCATAAGTCTTGTTTCACCTGCGGCTTCAAGATCAATGTTCATCTTCTTAATTGCCCAGTATGCCTTGTGTTCCAGCTCAACGGGTAGGTGGCATGCTTTCCTATAGACCAGCTAGTAGGGGGATGCTCCGATTGGTGTTTTATAGGCAGTTATGTATGCCCATAGAGCATCATCCAACTTTGCAGCCCAATTTTTCCTATTCACACTTACCGTCTTCTCCAATATTTGCTTGATTTCTCTGTTTGACACCTCGGCTTTCCCACTTGTTTGCGGGTGGTATGCTGTTGCAACTCTGTGGCGAACTCCATATTTAGCTAGAAGGTTATTCAACAATCGATTACAAAAATGAGTCCCTTCATCACTGATTAAGGTACGTGGAGTCCAAAATCTAGAGAATATGTTCTTTTTCACAAACGCAGCTACCACCTTGGCGTCATTCGTTGGCAAAGCAATTGCCTCCACCCATTTTGACACATAGTCAACGACTAGCAAAATGTACTTGTTTCCTCTGGACGGTGGAAATGGTCCCATAAAATCTATCCCCCACACATCAAAAATCTCAAATTCTAGAAAGTTATTTAAGGGAATCTCATGTTTCCTTGTGATTGTTCCCGTTCTCTGACATTGGTCACACTTCTTAACAAATGAATGGGCATCCTTGAATAAAGTCGGCCAAAAGAGACCGGATTGTAGCACCTTTGCAGCTGTTCTATATCCTCCATGATGGCCCCCATAGGGTGATGCAGGGCAATCGTAAAACACTAATTCTACCTCTTTTTCAGGAATGCATCTTCTCATCAACTGATCAGCACATTGCTTGAACAAATTGGGCTCATCCCAGTAATAGAAGTTCACATCATGTAAAAACCTCTTTCTAGTTTCAGATTGTATTTCGGGAGGAAGTACCCCACTCATAAGATAATTTACGTAGTTTGCGTATGATGGTGGTAGGCCTTGGGTTATAGCAAAAAGTTGCTCATCAGGAAATACTTCGTTAACCTGGCCACCCTCATCTACGTGGTCGTGGTTTTCCAACCTTGATAGATGGTTAGTTACCTGGTTCACTTCCCCTTTTCGATCCTGTATTTCTACATCAAATTCCTGCAGCAGTAAAATCCGGCGTATCAATCTAGCTTTTGACTCCTTTTTGGTGAACAAATACCTGATAGCTGCATGATCAGTATGGACTATGACTTTTGTTCCCACCAAGTATGCCAGGAATTTTTGAAAGGCCCATATAATAGCTAACAACTCCTTCTCAGTGGTGGTGTAATTCAGCTATGCATCGCCAAGAGTCTTACTCGCATAGTAGATGGAATAAAACACCTTGTCCTTCCTCTGGCCTAACACTGCCCCGATCGCATGATCACTCGCATCACACAAAAGTTCAAAAGGTAAAGACCAGTCCGGTCCCATAATAATTAGAGCTGTCACTAACTTCTTTTTAAGTTATTCAAATGAATTAAGGTAAACATCATCAAAGTTGAATGTCACATCTTTTTCAAGCAGCCTGCACAAAGGAGTAGCTATTTTTGAAAAATCTTTAATAAAGCACCAATAGAAACCTGCGTGTCCCAAGAAACTCCGGACACCCTTCACTGAAATAGGTGGAGGTAATTTTTCAACTGCCTCCACCTTTGCTTTATCAACTTCAATGCTGCCCCCAGATACTCTGTGGCCTAACACGATGCCTTCTTGTACCATAAAGTGGCACTTTTCCCAATTCAGTACCACATTTGTTTCTTCACAGCGAGCTAGCAGCTTGTTTAGATTCCTCAAGCAATCATCATAAGAAGACCCAAAAACTGAAAAGTCATCCATAAACACCTCCACAAATTTTTCCACCATGTCGGTGAAAATAGCCATCACACACCTCTGGAAAGTGGCTGGTGCATTACAAAGACATCCGCTTGAATGCAAAAGTGCCTTAAGGACAAGTAAAAGTAGTCTTCTCCTGATCCTCTGGGCATATGAAAATCTGATTGTATCCCGAATAACCATCAAGGAAGCAATAATATTCATGCCCGGCCAACCTATCTAGCATTTGATCGATGAATAGGAGTGGGAAGTGATCCTTGTGAGTTGCCTTATAGAGGCTTCTATAATCAATGCAGACTCTCCAACCCGTAAAAGTACTAGTGGGGATTAGCTCATTCTTCTTGTTCTCAACTACAGTTATTCCTCCCTTTTTTGGCACACATTGAACCGGGCTTACCTAGTTGCTATCGGAAATAGGAAAAATGATACCTGCATCGAGCAACTTGATTACTTCCTTCTTCACTACCTCCTTCATGATAGGGTTCAATATCCTTTGATGCTCTATAATGGGGCGGTGTCTTTCCTTTAAAAATATTTTATGCATGCAAAACGAGGGACTAATACCCTTGATGTTAGCTATAGTCCACCCAATGGCCTTTTTATGCTTGCGGAGGACTCTGAGCAATTTTTCTTCTTGAGTGCTGGTCAAGCTGGATGAAATAATTACGGGCAGTGTCTCAAAAGTTACCAAATAAGCATAGCGCAGATGCGCTGGAAGTGGTTTAAGTTCTAGCTTCGGAGCTTCTTCAATAGATGGCCTGGGAGAGGCCAGTGCAACAGGTCTGTCCAACTCTTCAAATTTTCTGAACCTATGTACATAATTGTAGGACATATCTAGCATTTGCTCAATTTCTCCCATTCTTTCATCTTCATGGTTTTCTGTATCCCCAATCAATACTCGTTCAATAGGATCTGCAGGGCTCAAATAGGGTACTAACAAAGTAGCATCACTCTTCACTGCAGAAATCATGGACAACTCCTCATAATGGGCTGGTAACTTCAGTGCTCTATAAACATTGAATACCTCCTCTTGGTCACCTACTCTCATTGTCATTTTTCCTTCGTAGACGTCAATAATGGCTCGGTTCGTGGCTAAGAATGGACGTCCCAAAATAAATGGCACTTCCTGATCAGGCTCGTAATCCAGAATAATGAAATCAACGAGGAATATGAAAGAGCCCACTTGAACTAGCACATCTTCAATCACTCCCTCACGATGGGCAAGGGAGCGATCAACTAATTGTAAGATAATTGTCATTGGGCTCAGTTCACCCAACCCTAACTGTCTGAACACAGATAGTGGCATCAAATTGATGCTTGCTCCAAGACCACATAAAGCTCGCCCAACAACTTGTTTACCAATGGAGATGTGGATATTGAAACTACCTGGATCCTTCAATTTCTGAGGTAGCTTGCCTTGAATTCTAGAACTGCACTCTTCAGTGAGTGCCACAGTCTCGAACTCGGTCAGCCTTCTTTTATTTGCCACGATGTCCTTGACGTACTTTGCATATTTGGGTACTTCTTGTAAGATGTCAACCAGTGGAATATTAATCTATAGCTGCTTCAAAATATCAAGAAACATTTTATATGCGACATTGTCTTTTAATTTCTGCAATCTTTGAGGGAATGGAAGTGGTGGCCTTGCAAACAAGTGTTGGTGCTGCTCAGCCATCGCCTCCCAGTTGGCTTCTCTGGCTCCGAGGCTTTCTCTGATGTTGATTCTATAATGGCTGTCCTCTCATTAAAAATCACTTGTTTCCTCTTTTTAGGAAGAACTTCCTCAAGTTGTCTCCCATTCCTCAACGACACGACATTGATGCCTGCCTTAGGATTTGCTTCAGTGTCGCTTGGAAGAGCTCCAGCTGGTCTCGTATTTTGAGCACTGGCTAGCTGTCCCATTTGACGCTCCAAATTTCTCACTGTTATGACGAGGGATTGCTGTTCATCCATCATTTTTTTAAATATGTCTTCAATATGGCTTGTAGAACTCACTTGTTGATCAACCTGAGGTGGTCTATACTGCTGTCGAGGTGCTTAAGGCCTGTATTGATTCTGAGTGCCCTGGTTTTCACCCCAAGAGAAGTTTGGGTGGTTCCTCCAATTGGGATTGTACGTGTTCCCATATTGATTTTCTTGGCCCCTATTTGAATTACCCACGAAGCAAACAGACTCTGGCTTTGCGGGACATATGTCACTCGTGTGTCCTTCTCCACATATTTCACAAAAAACTTGAACCTATTGTGCTTGTTGCTTGTTGATATTCAAGTTTATCTGGTTGATTTGATTTTCCAGCGTAGTAATCTGCGCGGATAGTGCTGAGACGACATCTAACTCAAGAACCCCTGCAAACTTTTGCACTGTGTGTCTGCTCATCTCTCCTTGCCAATCTGGATTGCTCTTGGAGAATTTGTTCAATAATGCATATATTTCATTAAAGCTTTTCTCCAGCACTTGACCCCCAGCTACAGCATCTACCACGATCTTTGTTTCAGAATGTAATCCTTCTATGAAAGTGTGAGATAACACTTCATTTGTCTGATTGTGATGAGGACAATCTCTGAGTAGCCTTTTGAACCTTTCCCTAGCTAAGTATAAAGACTCTCCTTCTTTCTATTTGAAGGCAACTATCTCACTTCTGATCTTTGCAGTTTTGCCTGAATGAAAGAACCTTGCCAGAAATTTTCTTGCCAAATCGTTCCATGATGGAATGGAATTTGCTGGTTCTGCCTTTAGCCATCGCTTAGCTTCACCCAACAGAGAAAATGGAAAATGTGTGAGCCTCACGTAATCTAGAGTAACCCCGTTAGTGATATAAGTATCATAAATCTCCAAGAAGTTCAGAATATGCTGCTGTGGATCCTCGTGTGGAAGACCCATAAATTGCCCGTTTGCATGAAGCAGCTGGATCATGCTATATTTCAGCTCAAAGTGCCTGGTGATTATGGGCTTCACTATACTGGAGGAGACATTAGCAATGCTGGGCATCACCACCTCCTGAACAGCCATGGGTACTCTGTCATGTCCCTTGCTTCTTTTAACCTCTTGTGGAATGTTCTCTCAGGTTCCAGATCAATGCCTTGAAGTCGGTCCTGGCTTCTGACCCTACGCATTCAATCAAATTTCCTGAGATCCGTACAAAAATCAAGTAACGTTAGGCTTAACGAAATAAACAATTAAAGCAACAACTAGCAAGTAGCTAATATTAAATCCCGGGCAACGGCACCAAAAACTTGTCGCTCCAAAATTCACACGCAAGTATACGTGGTCGTACAAGTAATAAAATGATAAGTCGAGAGTCGAACCCATAGAGACTTATATCAATTACTCACTAACATGCCAATATTGTTATTCCGTCAAACTATATTCAAGTTCAAGAGTTTAATTATGCTAATTATAATTCTTAATGACAACTAAATTATCAAGTAACGAGTTGATCATTGTTTTCAATAAAGATAAATATTCCAGCGTTGTGATCGATTCACCAATCATATTGTGTTCTAATTGACTCGCCCCTTCATATAATTTACTCTTGGTTGCTAATTAATCAACAAATGCTCTCATAGCCTTCTCCCAAAGTACTACTCGCCTATTCTCAATAGATTAACGCCTATGTTCCTATGGGATCAATCTATTGAGAATGCATTAAGATCACGATATTCAGTTGAGCATGGTGTCTAGGTATATTCCTATCCTAACCACAAATCCGCTCCCCCTAAGGGTTAGGATCATGCTCTTTTCAATTCTTCTCTAATCTAAACATGGCTTTCCCAAGCATAGCACAGATAGTAAATAGAACTTAACTGATGGCCAGACAATTAAGCATGTAAACTCAGAATTGAAGAAACAACCATATATAAACAAATTATAATCGCGATCTAGTCATTATCAAACAACAATAATCATGGCTACATCACAACCCTAGAACAGTGGGTTTTAGCCACACATGCTAGTGTATATCACAAATAGATTTAATTTCATTACAAAATAAGGAAAACAAAGAGAGGAAAAGAAGAACTTGATGATCCAAACACTTGTGGCTTCTTGCTTCTTTATTTCTCTCTCTAAACCCTGCAAATCTCCATCCCCCAATCTTGGGCAAGCTTTATTTTATTTAAGCTCAGTGGGTTTTCTCCAAATTTCCAATTTTATCCCTAACTAATGTTTTCCCGGACTGGACCCGTGCGAAGTTGTGCGTTACTTTGCGCAGTATTTCGTGCGGTATTCTGTCTCAGCTTCTTACGCGCGCGCCCAACCGCGCGAAGTCGCGCGGTACTTCGCGCATCTGTGCTTGAATTTCTTCCATGTTCTTATCTTGTCCTTGCGCGTGCTCAACTCCGAGGGGTCGTTTTTGCTCATAAATCATTCCAATCACCTTTCTCAAGCATCATATAGACTACTCTTCCTGTACTGCATACAAATCACAATTAGAGCCTATTTCTTATCAATTAACTATATTATGTCGTTGGAATATAATCAAGCGAAAGCATAAATAATAGCTAAATCACCTAGATTTCGCTTCTTATCATGATGCAACTAAGATAATTCATCTCAAGAAACAACATGATTAGACAGTGTGGATAATTGACTATCAGATTAGCTAGTACTATACATCTGTCCATTCTTCCTTCCTTTCTTTATTGCTCTTCTATTCTATTCTAATTGACACTTTTTCCTCCTTTTTGTGTTAAAAAATAATTTAATTTTAATTTTTTTTTGGTCATATATTAGATGATTTATAGCCTCACAAATATTTAAGGCTTGCTTTAGATTATACATTAAAAGTTTTTATTTTTTCTTAAATTTGTAGTATCTAATCAAATAATGCTACATAAATTAAGACGGAAGGAATAGTATTATTTTTCAACCATAAGGTTGGCTTTTCACTTGAAGCTCAGCCATGAGTTGATCAACCAACTCTACTTGCCTCTACTTTTCATGTCAAGTGTACAAGTCGAACGGTCATTTTCCTTTTCAAAATGGAATTCCTCCTTGCTTTCCTCTTTGACCGGGTAGTGAGGATGTAAGAAAGCATAAGCTACCTTGTTCGTGCTCGGGAGAGATAAAATGGAGTTCTTCACGAAGTTCAAAACAATACTTACACCTTGCTTTATATTGAAAGAAGTCTTTCTAGAAATCAATCACTGATCAAATTTGAGTACGGGACTATAATTGGATATACTATAGTTTTTGGTGCAAAAGAAAAAAAACATCTCAAATAAGGTCCTCGCTCAGCTTTTAGGATGTTTGGGATTTATAGCTCGTATTTGGCTTAATGTATGATATTTTGATGTATATATCCTCACATTTTGCTCATGTCTAGTAGATTTGAGATGCAAAATATAATGATTTGTGCTAATTTGTGGTTATTTCTATGTGTAGGAATCATTCGGATGCAATTTGGGCCGAAAATGCGCGAATTGGAGCAAAATTGGGATGAAAAGGCAAAAGTTTAAATTTGAGGGCCACAGAATGCATGGGGCGCTGCCTGTGGCGCACTTTACCGAAGCTTGAGAAGTTGAGCATTGAGGCCGGCGCCCCACGCTGCCCTGGACGCTCAAAGCGTGAAGTTGTCCTGTTCCGACTAGGGCTCGATTATTTTGACCTCAAGATGCCCCCAACTCATATAAAAGCCAACCTGGGGGGGGGGGGGACGTGACTTTGAGAGAGGAACAAATATACGAAACACTCAGGAGCACGAATTTGATCAATTCTTCCGTTCTTCCCCTGGTATTCATTGATTTTACGTTTGAAAACATTATGTTTGTTGATTTTATGAACATGAGAGGCTAAGAACCCTACTGTTCTAGGGTCATGAGTGATACATGAATGTTGATGTTTGAAGTTCAAATTGACCAATTTGATTTTAACATATTGGGTTGTTTATTTAATTATATTTTTAATTATTTTGCTGAGTAGCTAACGGTGAAATACTATCTACGAATCTAGAGTTAAACTCGAAAGTGGGAATTCTTGATTGCATATATAATTAAATAGAGCTGGTTCTTGAACCCGGGCATCGGGGAACAAATTCACAATTAGGATAGAAATATACCTAATTGTCTTGCTTGGTTGAAATACAGGAAGTTTAAATGCATTCTTGTTAATCTTAATATCATAGACATATAGGCGTTAGGTTAACTTGAATAGACGAGTAAGAACTCGACATATACTTATGAGAAATATTACCTTGTTAACCAATAAATTAGATAAATTAGTTAGTCAATTCAATTGAAAAATACAATAGGAAAATTAGATAGACCATAACTCTAGATCATTTTCATCATATTGATAATATAAAAATCTATTCTTCCTATATTTAAAGTTCATTAGTCATTTTCTCTTTAGTTTAATTACTTTAGAATCACTACTTTTGGGTTTAATCCTTGTTCAAATAATTAAGATAGTCTAATTTAGTTAATAGTTAGTCAAAAGTCCTCGTAGATTCGACATCCGACTTTTAGTCACTTTTTTACTTGACGACTAAGTATACTTGCGTGTCCGTATGGCCGCAACAAATTTTTTGCGTCATTACCGAGGACTTAGAAATTAGCTAATTGACTGAGTTAAGCTTTAATTAGTTATTTGTTCAAGTTTTAATTTTCGATTTTCCTTGTTTGTGTTAACGTATGCTCTTCTCTTAAAAGCAGAGGAGTAGAAGCACAAAAAACCTCCTTCCTTTTGATCCTGAAATTGAATGAACACTTCACAGAGTGAGGAATGAAGCCAAAGCTAGAACTAGAATAGAAAGAGAGTTGGACATCATAGTTCAACCATAGCCAATATAGATGGCCGGTAACGAAGAGCGTGCGATGATAGAAGCCGCAAGGTCCAATTTGGCTAATATGACTCAGGCTATTGTGAAGCCTAATATCACATGGCATTTTGAACTCAAACAGTACATGGTACAACTAATGCAGTCCATAGGGCAATATGTAGGTCAATCTCATGAAGAACCCACAGAGGCACATTCAGAATTTCCTAGAAATTACACACACTTACAATTATCCGAACGTTCCTAAGGGCTATGTTAGGCTGACATTGTTTCCCTTTTCATTGACGGGGGAAGCAAAGGAATGGTCGCAAAAGGAGCCCGCGAACTCAATCTACACATGGGATGATATAACAAGGAAATTCTTAATCAAGTTTTTCTCCACTAAGAAGACAAAGTCATTGAGGAGTAAGATTCTTGAGTTCCAACAACGGGATAGAGAGACACTTCGTCAAGCTTGGGAAAGATACAAAAAGCTATGCAGAGACTGTCGACATCGTTGTCAGACTGATAAGGTGTTGGGTCACACTTTTGTTGATGGGCTAGACGAGGCATCAAAGATAATCTTGATTCAGGTTGTTGGGGTAGTTACATGGCGAGGCTGTATAGTAAAATCCAACTCTTGCTAAATAACTTCACCGCTATTGATCATAATTGGCAAGGAGATGGAGACTTACGAAGAGCAATTAAACAGAAAGCAGCCAGGGTGATTGAGCTTGATGACTTCTCAGCCATGAGAGCGGATATAGCACAAATCAGATAAATAGAATCACAATGCAACAAACATAACAAATGCAACATGTACAATAGATGTCTATTTACTGCGAACTATGTGGTGACATTTATACGAGTGGTATGTGCAACACAAATCCTGAATCTATATACTATGTGGGGCGATAGAGCAAAGGTTCGATGAATCATTATGCACAATATGGGAACACTTACAATCTAAATTTGAAAAATTACCCTAACTTCTCATGGGGTGGAAACCAGCCGACTCAGAATTATTATAGGTCCCAAGGAAAATTCAATCAACCTCATAAGCCACCCCAACAAATAGAAAAGAGTACAAATGACTTGTTAAAGAAGTTGTTGCTTGAAAATCAATAGCTCAAGACTAATTTCAGAAATCTGGAGAGGCAGATGGGGAAGTTAGCAGAAAATCAAAACACTAGACCTATAAGCGCTCTTCCCAGTGATACAGAGAAGAACCCTCAATTTAATACAGTTACACTCAGAAACGGGAAGGAACTAGAGAATGTGCAAAAGAAGATAAAGGACAAGCCTATACTTGAGAGGGAGTTGATTCCTAAGGAAACACACGAGTCAAAGAAAGATGAAGAAAGTTCAGAACCAATAGAGGCTGCAAGGCCACTACCACATTTCCCTCCAGAGATTTCAGAAAAAGAATGATAATCGCATGTTCAACAAATTTCTCTCTATGTTGAGTGAGGTTCAATTGAATAATCCATTGGTAGATGTACTTCGTGAAATTCCAAAGTATGCTAAGTACATAAAAGATATAGTGGCTCACAAGAAGAGATTGACTGAATTCGAGAGAGTTGAACTTACTGAGGAGTGCACTTCAAGGGTCCAAAACAAGATTCCTCAAAAGCTTAAGGATTCTGGCAACTTCACCATCCCTGTGCGAATTGGTAATATTGATGTGGGTCGTGCTCTTTGGGATTTAGGGGCGACATTAATCTAATGCCCTTGTACTTGTTCAAGCAATTGGGTCTGGGAGCTCCAAGACCAACCACTATGATGTTGCAGCTAGCTGATAGGTTTATAGCATACCCTGAGGGAGTGATTGAAGATGTGTTGCATTAAATTGGTAAATTCATGTTACCTGCAGACTTTATTATCCTAGATTATAAGGCTGATAAAGTTATTCCAATCATATTGGGACAACTTCTGTTAGCTACTAGTGATGCAATTACTAAAGTGAGAGAGGGAAAAATGATTATGAGGGTAGATAACGAGGAAGCAGTCTTTAATGTTTACAAGGCAATCCAACTTCCCCGCCACTATGAGGAGCTATCTATGATATTTATTGTGGAGGTGGATGAGCAACTTCTTGACACAAGTGTATATCTAGACTGGGGGTGGAAAAATTGTTAAAAGAAAATAGTTAACCACCTTCACGGCCGGCCAAACTTGTGGCGCCGACCCTTCACGAAATCATTCCCGGCCCCTGTGTGATAAAGAAGGATTTCAATATCGAAAATCCGCCAAATATCCAAGGATGATGCGAATGTGTATCTCAATATATTAGCTTGATATCGAAGAAACAATCTTAAGGCCATGAAGAAAGACTGTGGTTGGGGAGATGTGGTCTTGGTACAGATCCCAAATCCCGAGGATAGCATTACTTCTCACATGGATGGGTTCTTAAGTGTTTACACTTACCCTTTTACATTGGGTCCCCTAGATCCAATAGTGATTGACTTTTGTAAAAGGTACGAGGTTACTCTTGGCCAAATCCATCCCTTCTTTTGGTGCATCGTGATTATGCTACACTATTTCTCCAGCAAGGCCGAGGGATTAGAGTTTACCCTCAACCATCTCATTCGACTGTATCAGCCTCAGCTGTTACGAGGGTTGATTCAACTTCAACGTCGATCAAAGAAAACCTTTTTTACTAGTAACGATGAGTATAAAGACCAAGGTTGGATGAGCCGGTTCATAGAGTGAGGACCTTGGATGTCATCCCTAGGGAACAAATGCCATTTTCGGAGAAATGGAACTTCAAACGTAAGTGACGTCCTTTTCCAAATACCCTCCCATATTAAGCTTTTGAGTTTCATAATTCCTTTACCCTTTTTGTAGATGTTTCTTGGATGCCCCATGGGATCCCCGACCTTGAGGGCTGGGTTCAAAAATTAGCTGCAACCTCCTCGTATGATGAACGCAAATAGCGTGACTTATCGAGGAGCAAATGCGAGGCCTAACACCACGGTTAGTTTTTCTCCCAAGTTTTCTAATACTCTTCTTTTGTTGGTGATGTTTTCCACACTTATGCCTATCTATGCACGCTTTGAAGATGTTTCTGAAATGATGTTACCCCCGCCCGAGGAAGAGATCGAGGCCCCAATTCCGAAATCGAGGAAAGACAACAAGATAAAAAGAGCTTCAAAGCGTGAAGACCCCTACTCGAAAGCCTATGAGGAAACTTATTCATGTGGAAGTGAATTCGGTTCACCAGTTTCTGGATAATGAAGAAAACGAGGGGCGAAGAAGCAGTGCTGGTTCCCAAAACTAGGAAATCTATCGAGGCCGCCAAGCCTTCCAAACAATAGATCTTGCCTAACGATGAGAAAACTTCAAAGAAATAATCGGACAAAGCACTCGATTCCCCTGAGATCGAAATAATTACCTCGGCTTTAATAAGTATATCGGAAGGGGCAAGTGCCGAGAATCCCAAATCTAATCAAAGCGCCCCGAGTGAGGAGCTCGAGGTTGTGACAATAGGTCACTCTCCTTCTCTACCATCTTAATTTGATAAAGCGATAAATGATGCTCGAGCTCTATGAATGCCAGACCCAAGCAAGGTCCTCGAAGAAGATCTATTTTAAGGATTGTCTCACTAGGGTCGATGATGCCGCATACCTTAATGAAGCATCCACCCTCTTTGAAGAGGCTCATTATCTCTTCTCTTGGGTAAAAACTAACTTTATTATATTTTCTTTCTTCTCCCCTTCTCTTGACTGATATCCCTTTATTTTATGCGTAGGCCATTATCAAGTTTAGGGCCGAGCTGAGCCAATGTGAGGCCGAGCTTAGGAAGAATTCGAATGAAGAGAAGGCCCTGAGGCTTCTTTGTAGTAAAAAGGAGAAGGAACTCAAGGACCTTCGGGTTGATTTGGCCAAACCTTAAAAAATGAGGACGAGCTAGAAAAGCAGGTAACCGTGATTTTGATAGAGTATGGTATTCTTGGCCTTACTGTGGAGGCTAACACTTTAATGTTTTGAGTGTAACAAAAGTTGGAGGTGATTGTGCAGCTTCAAGGTGAGGTCGATTAGGTTATGACTGACTGCCACCAATGGAAGGAGAACATGGATCGGTTTGCTGATAATCGGCATAAAGTATGTATATTTTGATATATATCGCCTCGTATTTTGCTCTTGTTTCAATGATTTAAGATGTTTAATATGATGATTTGTGCTAAATTATGGTGTTTCTATGTGTAGGAATCATTCGGATACAATTTAAGATGAAAGAGCGCGAATTGGAGCGACATCGGAACAAAAATGTAAAAAGCCAATTTTGAGGGCCACAGCCAGTGTGGGGCACTCGTTGTGGCCTATTTTCCAGTAGTCAATTATTTTGAGAGCCAAGGCTAGCATGGGGCGCTAGGCTGGACGCTCGGATCGCTAGAGTGTCCTATTCTGATTTGGACTCGGTTATTTTTACCCCAAGACGCTTCTAATTGATATAAATGCCATCGTAAAACTTCTTTTGGGGGGGGGGGGACATTTTTTGAGAGCAAAACACAAGAATAGGGCCGTCTTGGAGTCCAGAATTCATCAAGTTCCATCTTTTCTTCCATCAAACTTAGTAATTTTTATGTTTCTTTGTATTATTTGTTGTTTTGCTACCATGTCTATGTGGAGCTAAACTTCATGTTCTAGGGTTGTGGTACTTTCATGACTATTGTTATTCGAATATTGATTTTGATTTCCTGATTTATCGTATTAGTTTATTTATTTAATCCTGCACTTAATTATTTGATCAGCCTAGCTAGCCTCGACCGAGACTCAGCTTCGAGGTATTGAAGTAAAAAATTTGGCCCAGGACAAGAAGATCGATGATCTCGAGAAAAAACTTGCTGAAGTCGAGGCCAAGGTTGTTGAGGCCAAGGTTGAAATAGAGAAGATGAAGGCCATGACCGATAAGACCATCGTTGTACACCTAAGAGATGCCAAGGCTATTCAAGCGGCGCTAAGAGAGACCTTCCACTAGGAGAAGCAGGTTAGCGATTTGGCCAAGTGTCAAGACCGGAGGGAGACCCTCGAAGAAATTTACACTCGAGGTTTCGACCTCACCAATGAGATAACACAAGAAAAAACACTTGAGGCTGATGCCAAGTTCCTAGTTTCTTCTGATGATGAAGATTCTGTTAGTGGCTCTAAGGTCGAGGGAGACGAGGAAGGAGTCCCCGAGAAAGAGGTTCCTGAAGACGCGGCTCCCGAGGATGCAGCTCCTGAGGATCTGGCCTCCAAAGTAGATTAGGTCCTTAGGCTTTCGTTTTTGTTTCTTTGTTTTTGTGTAAGGCCCCTCGTGGGTATTGTAAATACCCTTTTATAAATATAAAATATTTCCCTTTCTTCTTCTTTGATTTGTATTGAATTCTGCTTCGTCTTTATTTTGTGGAAAATTTTAATAACTTCAATGATTGGGCAAAAATCGGCTCGGTTTCTAAATTATACAAACCATTAGATATTTTACTAATTAATGGGCGATCTTAGAACTTATAATAGAATACCTCTTAAAGGTTTTTGTTACTCCTTGAGCTAAGCTTAAGTTGATTTGATTCGAGCTTGGGACGGTGGAACTCTTGTGTCCGAGTTGAATGAGAGTGGGGTATGAAACTCTACATGCTTCTACCCTTAGGCTCTTTTATATTGGCCCATAGGCTCTTTTGGGTCGGCCCTTAGGCTCTTTAAGTTGGGCCAATTCGCGCTCTAGGATGGCTTTAATTTTTCCCTCTTTTCAGCCAAAAGGCTTAGTAAAAATTTCTTTATGCCTTAGCATGTGTTTTTTATACTTGTTAGATTTTTCAAAAGTTCGACCGATCGAAACCTCATTTGTAATCCGTTGGTGAAACGATAATCGAATACCTCTTGAGGCCTTATTCAGGGACTAATTTTATCGAAGCCCTTTATTATTTGCTTTTGTTGAGCTTAGCCTATTTTAACTATTTTTTCAAAGTGTTTGAAGGCCTTTAATTTATGGTGGAATTCGGACGTCTCTAAGCTGCACTATTTCGGTCATAGCCTTTTTATATGACTGTAGTCTTTAATATGGCTGTAGCCTTTAATATGTCTGTAGCCTTTAGGTATACCTTTGGACTTATTCCCTGATTCGAAAGGTTAGTCCCTGAGTATGATGGCCTTTTCCTTTATGTCGGGGGATGCCTATTTAAGGTCTTATGAATTCGAGTATGGATGATCTAAATATGTTGACTGTCAAAGTCAATCCTTGAGCATTTGAGGTATATTCGTGCTTTGGCCCTTGAGCCGTTTCTCACAAGATAACAAGTATGATGTTCGTATAGTAGAAAATTTCTTTAAGACACAAAGTGTTTTGATGTAGAAAGAATTCTTCTTTGAATATTTGATATATGCGTACATGTTTTTCCGTCGGGGCTCAACTATTCTACATGGACACGACTCATCTGACCATTTGGCCCATTAGAAAGTTTTTCTATCGAGGCCTTCTTTGGCGCAAAGTATTTTCCTAAGAAATATAACCTCAGAGGGTGATGCCCCCAATATTAGAGGTTAATTGAGAAGAAGCCTTGGATACCGTTGAGTGATCCTTAGGTAGAACATGGTTGTTGCCTCATTAAAAACCTCACCGGTAAAACCCATTTGGGACAAATCAAATTTAAGGGAAAAAGAGGGCAACGCTTATTTCAAAACCTAAGGTCTTCGTGTAAAAAAGGGTGTCTTAGATGTCCTCAATCGAACACCCGCAATGCGTTATCTTTAAATTCAAATGAAGAAAAGGAGAAAGTCATACCTAAGAAGTAGTATCATTTGAGTAGTGATACATTCCAATTGTTCAACAGTTGTTCGCCTCCCATTGTACCAAGCTTGTAAGATCCTTTATCGACAACTCCAATGACTAGGTACGGTCCTTCCCAATTTGGGCATAGTTTCCCTTCATTCGAGTCTCGAGTAATGAGGGTGACCTTCCATAGAACTAAGTCCCCGATTCCAAAGTGTCGAAGGTTAGTCCTATTATATTATCTCTCAATTTTTGTTTCTGTGCCGCCATCCGAACTAGTGCAGCTTCTCATTTTTCATCTAATAACTCAAGGCTAGTATTCATAGCCTCGTGATTTGACTCCTCCGATGCATGACGAAACCTGGCGTAGGGTTCTCCGACCTCGATCGGGATTAAGGCCTCGGAGCCATATACTAAAGAGAACGGAGTATCCCCCATGATGGACTTTGATGTTGTTCGCTATGCCAAATGAGCTTGGGTAGAACTTCTCTCCATTTTCCCTTTGCATCGTCCAACCTTTTCTTTAAATTTTAAATGATAGTTTTATTTGTTGACTCGGCCTTTCATGGTTGGGTGGTACGGTGTTGGTAAGATCCTCTTTATTTTGTGTTCTTTGAGGAACTCCGTTACCTTGCTTCTGACAAATTGCTTTCCATTGTCACATACAATCTCGACAGGTATCCCAAACCGGCATATGGTGTGGTCCTAGATGAAGTCAATAACTTCCTTTTCTCTAACCTTCTTGAAGGCCTGTGCTTTCACCTATTTAGAAAAATAATCAGTCATAAACAAAATGAATTTAGCTTTACCTGGGCCCGTTGGTAGAGGGCCGACTATATACATTTCCTGTTTCATGAAAGGCTACGGGGACTCAGTGTAGTTTCTCACCGGGTTGAGGAATCATTGGTGCGAACCTTTGACATTTATCACAATTTTTTAACAAACTCCTTAATGTCTTTTTCCATGCTATCCTAGTAATACCCTGCTCTAATAATTTTGCGAATCAAAGACTCGGCGTTGGAGTGAATCCCACAAGTGCCTTCATGGAATTCTTGTAGAAAATAATCGGTATCTCTCAACCCTAAACATACTATGAATGGTCCATCGAATGTCCTCCTATACAATGTTCCATCTTCATCTAATGTGAACCTAGCAACCTTGGTTCGTAGGGCCCTTAACTCTTTATGAGCCTATGTGAGTTTTCCATTTTTCAAATACTCGATATATTTATTCCTCCAATACCAATTCAAACTTGCAGAAATTATCTCAGCATGAGCCTCTTCAACTATAGACTTCGATAATTGAATGACAGTCCCTGGGACAATATCATCTTATTCAACCGATGACCTAAGATTAGCAAGTGCATCAGCCTCACTATTTTGTTCCTATGGCACATGATCTAGATTCCATTCCTTGAAGCGGTGCAAAGTTACCATTATCTTGTCCAAATATCTTTGCATCCTATCCTCTCAAACTTCAAAGCTTTTGTTTACTTCATTTACGACCAACAGGGAATCGCACTTGGCTTCAATGATTTTTGCCCCCGGGCTTTTATATAGCTCGAGACCTGCAACCATGGCCTTATACTTGGCCTCATTGTTAGTCAACCTAGAAGTTTTGATAGATTGTCTAATGGAACTACCTGTTGGTAATTTCAAAATAATGTCGAGCCCGAACCCTTTTACTTTCGAAACACTGTCTGTCAAATGAGTCCATACCCCTGATGATGTACCCAAATTTATCAAGATTTCTTTCTCCACTTTGGGTACGAGGGTCAGCATAAAATCACCCATGAAATCAGCAAAGATTTAGGACTTAATGGTCATTCGGGGTTGATATTCGATATGATACTCGCCAAGTTCGATGACCCATTTGGCCAATTGGCCCGACAGTTTGGGCTTATGCAAAATATTTCGAAGGTGGTAAGTAGTTACCACACATATTGGGTGAAACTGGAAATATGACTTTAACTTTCTACATGCGCTTATTAATGCAAGTGCTATTTTTGTAAGTGAGGGTACATAGTTTCAACATCTCCTAGAGTTTCACTTACATAATAAACATGGAATTGCGTACCTTTCTCTTCTCGAACAAGTGCCCCACTTACCTCTATTTTGGACACTTCCAAATATAAGTAAAGCTTTTCATCTACCTTCGCGGTGCGAAGCAAAGGCAAGCTCGATATATATCACATCAATTCCTCTAGGTCTTGCTGGATTCCGGGGTCCATGCAATGTCCTTTTTCTTTTAAAGTAAGAAAAGAACCCGTGACTTCGATCCGATGACCTCGAAATGAATCATCCCAGAGTGGCTATTCGTCCATATTGTTATATTTTTGATGGTCTTTATATTATCGGGGTTGATCTCGATCCCCCAGTTAGATACTATGAAGATGGGGAACTTTCTCGAGCAGATTTCGAAGGCACATTTTTTTGGGTTAAGCTTCATGTTATATTTCCTTAAGATTTTGAATGTTTCTTCAACATGAGTTAAATGGTCCTCTACGCGCAGAGACTTAACCAACATATTGTCAATGTAAACTTCCATTGGTTTACCTATTTGTTCCTCGAACATCTTGTTAACTAAGTGTTGGTATGTAGCTCTAGCATTTTTAGCCCGAAGGGCATTACATTCTAATAGTATGTTCTAAACTTAGTGATAAACAAGGTCTTCTCCTGCTCCTTTGGGTTCATCTAAATTTGATTGTACCGGGAGTAGGCGTCGAGAAAAGTTAAGATCTCTTGGCCGGTCGTGGCATTGATCATGCGATCAATGTTAGTCAATGGTAAAAAGTCTTTTGGGCATTCTTTGTTCAAATCCTTGTAATCTACGCATATTCTAAGTTTGTTTCCCTTTTAGGAACTATAACTATGTTGGCTAACCATTCGGGGTATTTTACCTCTTGAATGAACCCTATTTTAAGAAGTTTGGTTACCTCGTCCTTTATGAGTGCATGCTTCACCTCGGACTGGGGCCTTTTTTTGCTTTATCGGTTTGAACCTGGGTCAAGGCTTAGCAGAGTGTTGTTATTTTTGGTGGGATCTCTGCCATGTCTAAATGGGACCAAGCAAAACAATTATTATCAATAAAAAATTGAATGAGTGTTTTCCTGAGTTTGGGGGTTAGCCCCGTACCCAAATATACCTTTCTCTCGGTTCAGTATGACCTGCTCCAGTTCCTCAACTGTCGACTTGGTTGCATCGGACTCTTTAGGAACAACGAAAGTTCGAGTAGTAAGGAGATCCTCTTATTCGTCTTCGATTTCCTATTGCTCTGATTCAGCCGAGGCTAGGGGCGGTGATTGCTATTTAGCCGTCTCCTTTTCTTTGGTGCTTGAATTTTCTGAGGTCAAAGGCGCTGTTAGCAGTATCACCTCTTCAACTACAAATATCTCTTTGGTAGCATGTTGTTCTCCATAAACCATTTTCACACCATCCATTATTGGGAATTTCATCATATGATGAAGGGTTGAAGGTACTGCCCTCATGTTATGTATGCATGGTCAGCAGATGAGTGCATTATATCTTATTTCGCCTTCAATGACATGGAATTTTGTAATTTGGATGGTCCCAGCCACATTCACTAGTAGGGTTATCTCCCCATTTGTTGTTTTTCTTGCCATGTTGAAGCCATTTAGGACTCGATATGCAGGTATAATTTGGTCTTAAAGGCCGTGCTTCTCTACGACCCTCAATCTGATTATGTTTGCCGAGCTACCTGGATCTACTAGAACACATTTAACCTGAACTTTATTTAACAAAATAGAAATTACCAACGCATCATTGTACGGCAGAGATATGCCTTCTGCTTCCTCGTTATTGAATGATAGGACAGCCTCGGGCATATAGCTCCAAGTCCGTTTTACCCTGGTGATCGATACCTTGGTGCGCTTGAATATAGGCCCTTGTGGAACATCGACACCGTCTGAGATTATATGAATTATGTGTTGCAGTTCCTCTTACTCATTTTTTTTAGTTTGCATCCCTTTCCCTGAAGTGATTCTTAGTTCGATCACTTAGAAATTCTCAAAGATGACCCTCGTTGAACAACCGAGCTACCTCCTCCCTTATCTGCCTGTAGTCTTCGGTTCTATGGCCATGTGTGCCATGATACTTACACATCAAGTTCGTATTCCTTTGAGAAGGATCATTTTGTATAGGCCTAGGCCATCTGGTGTCTTTGATTCTTCTAATTGCTGACACGATCCCTGATACATCTACACTAAAATTATATTTCGACAATCGAGGTTCTTCTGCGGGGTCGGTATGTTTATCGAAGCCATTCTTACTCATGAGTTCCCGAGAGCTTTGACCTCGATCGTTTCTCAGATCATTTCGATGAATGTTACGCCCCGGCCCATTTTTCCTCTGATCGATATATGGCTGATATGGTTCCTTGTTTGATCTTGATTCCCTTTATGTGTCCCTCAGGGACTTAGCTTCTGATATATTCGGATGAACTAAAACTGAGGGGGCTCCCAACTAGTCGTCCTTGATCATGATCTTCGATTGGTAATGATTATTTACATCTGACCACATCACAGCCAGGTACTCGATTAGATTCTGCTTCAATTGTTATGACGCGATTGAACTCTGCTCGTTCAAAACCTATATAAAAGCATGTACCATCCAATCATCTGAGACCTGTGGTAATTCCATTCACTCCATCTAAAATAGGACACGAACTCCCCAAACATATCTTCGTTTCTCTGTCTTATCTTCAAAACATCTGATTTCTTTGTCGCTATCTTTATGGACCCGGCATGTGCTTTCACGAAGACATATGCTAACATAACAAACTAATTGATAGAGTTTGCGAGCAAGTTGTGGTACCAAATCATGGCTCCTTTCGACAAAGTTTCCCCAAAATTTTTCAACAATATTAATTCGATCTCATTATCATTCAGTTCGTTTCCTTTAATCCCCCAAGTGTATAAGGTAATATGCTCATTAGGGTCAGTTGTCCTATTGTATTTGGATATATTGGTCATGCGAACTTTTTAGGAATGGGCATCAGAGCCATGCTCTGAGGGAATAGTTTTTGTATAAATTTTTGGCTTCTAAATCTTTCAAGACCGGGGGTTCTCCCGATGTTTGATCAACACAGAAGTTATAAGTCTCTGCCTTTTTGTCATTATCCAAAATCTTATTTTCCCCGGACTCGATCCTTTTGGTGAGTTCTTCGAACATCCTCATAATTGTGGGGTCAGTCCCCGAGCCATTACCATTTTATTTTTTTAGGGTTGGGTCAGCACGTCAAGTGTTTTCTGGTTCGGCTATTGAGCGATGACAATCTGTTGAGCTTGTAGCATCTCGAATATCACTTGGAGGTTGACTCCCCCATCTCCTATACCCTATGTTCCTTGGCCCCTAGATCGGGCTTCCCTACGTAAACTTCCTCCAAGGTTTGTGCCTAAATCTACATTCAGAGCAATGTGCGAACAAATATCAACTGGTTCCACATTTGGCACTTCCCCAGTGTTTATTGGTGGTATACCGACCCTACATTGTTGTTTTCCACATGAAATCCATGATCTTCATTATCGTAAACAGGTACATTTTGCGAGTTTGACATGTTTAATCCTAAGAACAAAATTTTTTGACAAGAACAAGTGTGAAAATAACGTGTGTTATCAGAATCAGTACTAAAATAATCACTATTATCTTTAGCCCCACGGTGGGCACCAAACAGTTTACCTAAAAAACACGAGTAATAATTAAACTTGATTTGTGGTTTTAAAGCTACATGATTTAATTCAATACTAATATTTTATCAAGATATCTGAAGTATAAATGAAAGAAATAAGTAAGATCAAACCGGTAAGTAGGTCAGTCTTGACCTCAAGCTTAGGTGACCTCTAGATGAAGCAAGAACAATTAAAAAATAACGATAAAGCCAAATGACAATCAGGATGAACAATGAGCGAGAAAAGTGAGAGAGTATATTCTTTGCCAATGATTGATGATGTTTACAAATGATTAGGGTTCCCTTTATATAATAGGGAATCCTAAATAAAGTGCATTTCTATTTACAGTGAAGAATCTTATTGGGACAACTGTTTAACCTCTTAGTACGGATTAGTACTAACTCGTACAAATCTATTATGAAATTTACGCAACGATCTTGGGGACGTGACAGGAGTCTTGGTCATTATGTCACAAATCCATAACGGCATTATCTTAAGGCCAGTCATATTAGGCTTCAACGTTCTTCAAACACTTAGCTCTTCGAGACTTGTATTATGTCATCGAACTCGAGCCTGGTCCATCGAGCTCGAACTCGATCCATCCTAAACTTGGGCTTAAGGCGACCCCTCGAGCCCGAAAAATTGGGCGTACCTGATTCCGATAGTATACATATAAAATTAAAGTAAAAACTTGTGTTGTATATAATCTTGAATCCTTTTGACATGAATAAAAAATAAAGTTCAATAGTAATGGTGTTTAAAAGCTATCTTTGGTCATAGCTTCAAAGTCAAACTCTGGTATCCTATTTCTTAATTGTCTTGTATAAAATTCTGCTTCGGGCATTGATAATATTAGTGGACTACTTTAAGGAGAAAATAAAAAAAATTATCCTTACTATAATTGGGGTATAGGTCTAAAATTGTCCCTTAAAATAATTATGAGCAGTTTTAGCTCTTTAAGTTTATTGAAAGGGAGTTCTTTTCATCTTCATTAAAATTTAATAAATTCGAGTTGTCAGATTTAATAGAAACTTTAAAAGAGAAGGATTTATATGAACTCACATCTGAAGGTGCAGGTTTTACTTTCTTCTATTTTTGATTTATTTCTGAAGTCAAGTGCAACTTTTAGAGGTAGAGTATCTAATATTCATTTTTGACAAACCTGAAGAACAAAAGTCACTCGAAAATATACTTATAGGACAATATTGATGATTACATCAAATATAAAGGAGACATTTTCTCCTATTTTAAGGAGAAACTTAGGTTGTTTGATATTGGGACAGAGAGATTGTGCTAAATCCCCACTCCAAACTAATGTTCCCTCTCTTTAGTGAGAGAATCTCCTCCTTCTCACGAAACAATACCTATCTATGCAAAAATCAATTATTTCTAATCTAATCTGATATTTAACCAATGCAATCCACAAAAACTAGTACTCCTTCCAACCCTAGCTTCAAATACAAACTAATCGATGGATTACAAAATGGTCAGATTAACATGATTATTGATTCACATGACCAATATTATCCATTCCATCCTAATGGTATAGAAAACCCCATCTCTCACTCAAAGGATGATCACCTGATTTACCTATTTGCATAAGACCTCCAACGAATTTATTCTCCCTGGAAGTACTCAGCGATTATTAAACTACAAGAAATGAGAATTCAACACCTATTAATCAAACGAAAATTCAAGACTTGTGGAAACTAAAGAAAAACTTGCCACTGATTGATCTAGGGTCAGATTATTATATTATAAAATTTAGCAATGAAGATAGCATGATCAAAGTCCTCGACAATGTCCTCTGGTTCATTTTTGGTCACTTCCTATTTGTTCAAAAATGGGTGCCTAATTTTGTTACCTCAAAGGCTAAAATATCACAAGACGCTATTGGATACGCTTACCACAATTGCCAACAGAATTTTATGATGGAATAATAATAAAAAATATTGGCAACAAGATTGACAAGCTACTAAATATTGATGCATGCACTTCTCCACTCTAAGGGGTAGTTATACTAGGCTATGTATAGAAGTTCCATTGGAGGTTCCTGTTACATTATTCATTTTTATTTGCCAACATAAACATGAAATTAAATATGAAGGGATAAATTATCTATGTAGAAATTATGGCAGATTAGGACATTCAATGGCCTCA
The DNA here is from genome assembly GCA_026770625.1 of Nicotiana glauca. NCBI lineage: Eukaryota > Viridiplantae > Streptophyta > Magnoliopsida > Solanales > Solanaceae > Nicotiana > Nicotiana glauca. The sequence continues at coordinate 147,767 of MU683024.1, read as the reverse complement.
TGCAACTATACAGAACAAAGAAGCAAATCCTCCAATCCATAAAAAGACTGTGCCACTAGCCAATCCAAGGCATTGGATACTTCTAATTTCCGCATGCAAACATGATCTTTTTTGCCCAAAGAGATACCCGACACACTGTTGCTTTTCCCCAAAAAAAGAAGGTTTATCTACAAGCCAAACATGCAACATCACAACTCTGGTAAGACAATGGTTCCATTCCTTCCTATCCCAGGTAAGTATAAATCCCCTCTACAAAATATTAACCTATATGGCAAAGTTATTACTGCTTCTTTTCTACATGCTGAGAATTTTAACCAAAACAAAAATCACGTTGTCACAAACAATAATTTTGATGCATTGGAATCTCAGTCTGACATCACCAATACAAACACAAATAACCTAGGAAATATCGGCACTTCTTGCATGGCTATTGATGTGGCAGTTAGTGAGCCAATGGACTTCCATTTGGCAGCCCCTAAAATAAAATAATTAAATAACATGCAACCTAATAATTACACTACTTCGTCTAATGATGCCCTAACTCCCCTTAAAACAAATCATATTTCGCACTCAAATAACACTAAACTAGCTAATAGTATCTAATACCTTACTAATGAGGACTTACCTCTCTGCATGGAGAGTAATTCTCCACATCTAATCTCTAACCACCTGGACAAAAAATTATATATCCACCCCAAATGGCCAATGACACCAACCGCGTTTCTCTCACAAAATCAAAGCCAAATCTTTTTAATACCAATGCTCCAAGTAATCCCAAAGATATCTCTACAGATATCATCATTGACATCCTCCCCAACACAGCTACTCACAACACAACCCTAGACAACTCTTCTCCTAATGTTCATATAAACCCTACTTCTTCTCTTGACAATGCCAAGAATCCCAATAACCTAGAGAAGAAGGTATCGTTTAGTGCAAATCCTAAGGCACCAACGATCCCTAAATAATCCAACCCACCTCTACTACCAAATCTGCCAACGGGAAACCAGAACTTCTTCATCCAGCCACAACTACCATAAGATCACCAACCTCTTTCATGGGTAGAAAAAGCTCTCGTGGGCCATACAATAACATTTATCATGATTCTAAATGGACAGGAAATGACCATTGTGCTCCAAAACTCCCACATCCTAGCATAATTAGTTTCAGAAGGGATGAATATAGCAATGAGAAATTATCTCAACCATGTGTGGATGGACAACATCCTTTATCCTCTAGCCCCATCCTTGAACCTGAGTCAAGCCCAAGAAATGAGAAATCAATGGAGTCTACCCCCTTAATTAATTCCAATCCAATCCAATCTCAGCAAGGTCCAATCGATCTCCCTTTCTTCCCACCAGGGGAGATCAACAATATGAACCCAATCTTCATTCCTTGGACAACTCCATTAGACATTGTAGCTCCACAAAACAACCCCAACATGCAGCCACCACCCCATGCACACCCTCCACTCCCACAAGATCCCCGTGCTCCACCTCAGATCTCTCAAATGATCCCTCAGGCTCAGGGTTCTCCCAATGCACTAGAACCAGAAAACATAGAAATGGAGGAGGAGGAAGAAGTAAATCTATTGGGGTCAGGACCAGTCCTAGAATTTTCAAGAATCAATGAAGTAAAAGTGTATTTATTTAGGGACCAATAAGAGAAGAGATATGTACTCAGTTGCCCTGCAGCACTTTACAAATTATCAATGGATATGAGGCCTCCTCAGGACCCAATGGTGAAAAACCATACAATGATCTTAGTTCCATCATTGATGAAGAATCTAGTCCTTCAAGCCCAGAGGGAAAACGGGCCAAAAACCAACCACGCAAACAAATTTAGGCCTAGTAATATCGTAATTTGGAACATCCGGGGAGGTAACAATGAGAATTTCAGGGTTAATTTTCGTGAAATGTTGGACACTCATAGGCCTTGCATGGTTACTCTGTTAGAAAGTACAATGGAAAGTCACATGTCCCTTTTAAGTGACTTTGATTTTTTCCAAATAATCGAGGTTCCTAGTGAAGGTCGGTCCGGTGGCATTGTGTTCTTATGGGATGCTAGTGTTATCAAGGTGCATGACTTTGTTAGGAATAATCAAGAGATACATGTCACTATTGGGGTACTTCCTTCTAAAACTACTTGGCTTTTTTCTTCCATTTATGCTAGTACTAAACTTTATAAACGAGTTAAAATATAAAATAACATAAAAAATAATAGCAATAATTTTAAGGGCCTTGGTTACTTGGGGGTAATTTCAATGATGTCCTTACTTCAAATGATAAATTAGGTGGTAACTCCAAAAACCGTAGACGTATTAACAGTACTTGGAATAGTATTATCTGATGTAACCTTTTAGACCTAGGCTATAAGGGTTATAAGTGTACATGGTCTAACCATAGAAAAAAATCTAAAGGGTTGATTATGAAACGTCTAGATAGAATCTTTGTCAATAAAGATTGGATTTCTATATACCCTAAGGTTGTTGTCCTTCACCTTCCAATACCTTACTCCAATCATAATCCTCTTCTCATTGATCTAATCCTTAGGAATGGTGACAGTAGAAATAAACCTTTTCGTTTGGAAAAAATTTGATGTACACATCTAGACTTTATTAATATTATCAAGCAATGTTGGCTAGGCAAAGACTTGGTTGATGCCCAAAAAATTTTTACAATGAGGTTATAAAATGGAAAAATACTACATTTGAGGATATCTTTTTTTTTTTAAAAAAAGAGGCAAATCCTAGCTAGAGTAAATGGCTCATTACCAAAGTAGTCACTTCCTTCAAAACCTTGAGTCCAACCTTCAACTAGAATATAACAATATTCTTCAAATGGAGCATGACTTTTTGAAGTTAAGGTATAGGAGTAATTGGCTAAATGAAGGTGATGCCAATACCAAGTATCGTAATGACATAATGTATTTTACCAAAGATAATGGAGAGTGGATCTCTGACCCAAAGAAAATAATTGATCACACATTATCCTTCTTTAGAAAAGCCTTTCAAACTGCCAAGATTGCCTCCCCAATAAACAATTCAATCTCTGATCCCTCAAATGCCAATAAGCCTGATCTAAGCTGCCTAGATTACTGTATTACCAATATAGAAATAACTAAGGCTATTTTTTCATTCAAACCTTTAAAGCACCAAGTCAAGATGGCATCCATCCATTTTTCTACCAAGAATATTGGCATATAATAAGGAACTACTTCACTTCTTACTCCCACCAAGTTTTCAACTCTCAGTCCTTACCTAGTGGCATCAATGATACTTACTTATGTCTCATTCCCAAATTCCCTAATGCAAACAATCTTAAAAATATTACACCTATTGGATTGTGCAATACTGCCTATAAAGTCATCACTAAAATTATTTCTAATAGAATGAAGCCTTTCCTACCCCTCCTAATTAGCCCAATGCAATCCAGCTTCATTAAAAATATAAGAACTAGTGATAATGTTATCATAATTCAAGAAATTATGAATAGCCTTAGGCATTCAAAAAAAATCAACTTGGATATGTTTATTAAATTGGACATAGAGAAAGCTTTTGATAGGCTAGAATGGTCATTTGTCCACAAGATCCTTCAATACTTTAAATTTTCTACAAAGATTACTAGGCTCATTATGCATTGCATAACTACTAGCTCAATATGTGTTCTAGTTAATGGGACAAGAATTAACTTTTTCCAACCTAGTAGGGGTATTCGTCAAGGAGATCCCCTCTCCCCTTATATTTTCATATAATGTATTGAATTACTATATAGACAAATCAACCACCTAGTTGATCTTAGAAATTGGGATCCCATCCAAATTGGCCATAGAGACCCTTCTTTGTCCCACTTTCTCTTCGCAAATGACATAACTCTTATGGAAAAAGCTAATAAGAAAACAAGCCTTTGCATAAAAAGATGCATGGATTTTTTCACTATAGAATTTGGTCTAGCCATAAACAAAGCTAAATCATGAATTATCATTCCGACAAATTGCTCAGAAGATCAATCAAACTTCCTAACATCTCTTTTTTTGTATAAAATCTACCAATGATTTTGTTAAATACCTTGGTTTTCTAATCCTTAATAAATATCCTAAAGCCAAAGACTTCCAATTCATCTTGGAAAAGTTACATTCCAAATTTTTCTATTGAAAATGCTCTTTTCTAAATATGATTGGTCGTACCACCTTAGCAACTAGTACTCTAGCGGCAATTCCTTCTCATTTAATGCAATACACTTCTCTTCCACCCAAAACACTAAAATTCATTGATAAAATCCAAAGAGACTTTATTTGGGGCTCTACAAGCACAACTAAAAAACTTAATCTAATTAGCTGGGATACTATTACTAGGGAAAAAATGGAGGGTGGTTTGGGTATTCGTCAGGCAAAAAAGAAAAATTTGGTTCTCCTTTCTAGCCTGGTGTGGAGACTCTTAAAAAAAACCCTTGCACTCCTTGGTATCACCTCATCATGTCCAAATATGCTTAATCTAAGTCAATAACTAATACTTCCTTCATTTGAAAATCCATTCCCAAGGGGTGGAAAATATGCAACAAGGAAATTCTTTGGCATCCTTCTAATAATTGTCAATTGAATATCTGGTATAATAATTAAATTTATAATTCCTCTTCTCTAAAAAGCTCTATTGAGGGCCCCCTCAACAAGAATGAGAGTAACCTTTTGCTAGGGTGCTAATCAAGAACAAAAATTGGGACTTAAAGGCAATATCCTTTGAATTACCTGCTGAGGTGATCTATAATATGAACGTTACTCCAACACCCTCAAACAACTCCAAGGTTGATGAAATTAGCTAGAGACATAACTCAAATGGTACCTTCTCCACAAAATCTTGCTATAATCTCCTCAATAATACTAATCTTTCTTGAAACTCCTTTAAATGAATATGGGAAATTTGTTGTCCTATTAAAATTAAAATCTTCCTTTGGAAATTCTCTCATAACCGTATTTCTTGTCGAGCCTAGCTAAACAAAATTGGCATGAACATTGACGCCACTTGCACCACATGCAGATTAGGCATTGAAAACATCAAACACATTTTCTTAAACTGCTCATGCACCAGCCAATCCTGGATGAACATGGGCATCACTTTCCTTAACACAATTGGAGATGTTAACTGGCTTGTGGACCTACGTAATTCTTTCATCGGTAAAAACCCTCAAAATATTTGTTGGAAAACCCTCTTCCCACTCTATAGTGGGCTTTGCATGGGAATATATCTTCTTCACAGAAAGAAACCTTTTCACTCCCAAAAAAGTTTCAATTGAGATCAAGTGGCATAAATTGCCTAAAAATATTATTAAACTAAACTGTGATGGAGCTTTCTCTTCTAACAATAATACAACAAGAATTGGTGGGTCATTCCATAACAACAATGGAGATTGGATCATGGGTTACCATAAAGCAACATGCCTCCTCGCAAAATCATGCGGAACTGTTGTCCCTACTAGAAGGACTCAAAATTGTAAAGGATTTTAATCTTGCCAACATGGAAATTGAAACTGATAGCACTGACGTCATTAAACTTATGCATGAAGATTGTACTAATTTTCATAATATTATTTTTGAATGCAGATGGTTACTGCACCAACTGAAGCTCCCAACCCTGAAGCATAATTTTAGTGAAGGAAATGAAGTGGCACATCTAATGGCTAAAGAAGCAATGAAGCATCCTCCCTCTAACAAATGTGTTTATCATGCTCGTCCGCCTTATTTTGCTGTACAAGAAATATTAATGAACAAGCATGAACTTGGTAATAGTGTTAGAAGTATCTCTACCGATATTTGTACTTACTTAGCAAGTATGGGCAATAATAATGCCCTAAAGACTATGTCCTCCTATTGTAATATATTTTAAATAATATAATTATCATGCTTTTATATTTTTTTAAAAAAAGATAGAGAGATTATGCTTAAACTTTTTAAATAAAAAATCTTGAAATTATAACCACTGCACTCTTTAAAGTCTGTAGCAGTGGACATTTCCTTTAAAAAGGCTTCGCCCGTATAAATTAATCATGACATTGCTTTGCTAATAATCTATAAAAGGCTTCGCCCGTATATGTCAAGAAAAAAGTAATTTCTTATTCAAGTTGGAGATATCTTAAGAAGGAAGGTAAATAATCCTTAGGGTTGAAATAGTTTACTAGATGTAGCTATTTCTATAAGGTCAACAAGGATTAAAGTATATCAAAAAAGTTTGTTACAAAGGATAAGGATGAAGTGAGAAAGAGAGTAAGGGGATGCATATAGGAGATTCCTTCAAAGTGGGATATTCTTTTTAAGTTATGGTGCCTTCATATTTTCTGTTTAACTTCTATATAGTGATAATGTAAAAGAGTTTTTGGACTATTAACTCATCTAAAAAATATTTATATGCAATTATTCATAATAAGTTGAATCGATAACATGAACATAGAAGTAAGCAACCTGCTATATTAAGTTGAATAGCTTATAAAGGACTGCACGGTGCACTAAGCTCCCGCTATGTGTGGGGTCCAGAGAAGGGTCAGATCACAAGGGTCTATCGTAAGCAGTCTTACCCTACATTTCTGCAAGAGACTGTTTGTATGGCTCGAACTCGTAAAAAGTTGAGTAGCATTGAGAACGTATAAAGTTCTAATACTGTTAATATATACTTCCTTTGGTCGTTGATTTTTTTATTATTTTCACACATACTAAGGTACCCATCTTTTAATATTAATTAACAATGAAATTGAACATATCAACCTTTACTATCTCTTTAATTTGTGAAAATATAAAAGATAATTCAAGGACCAATTTGAAGATAAATTAATTTCCTCTTGAAGTCTAAAAATTTGAAATATTATGAACCACAAAAAAAAACTAAAAAATCAACTAAAGTAAACCACCGGATGGAGTATACGCTAAATCTTTTAAAAATATATTAAATGAAAAAGATTGAACTTTGAAGAAGATGCGCATGGCGTGGACATGATTCCATTTCACATGCTTTGATGATTTGTTTAACGTTAATTTGGTTTCATTTATGCTAATTAATTGGTGTTATGTTTATCCCGACAAGTCAAGGTCCTGTTTCCCATCTTGAAACTTGGGATTTTTAATAGCTAACACCTAATAAAGATTGGATCAAAACACCTAGTTCTTGGCAAATAAGAGTCATCCCCATAATTATGTTCCTTAATTCTATTTGTTTAACATTTTAATCAGTACTACATTTGATATCAAAGGTATCTTTATCATGTGACACAGTCACAATAACTTGGCACCTCTTCTTTGTCCTTCTTTTTTATTCAAAATATAGTTTTATGCTTTAGTGGTCCTCGTTTAATTATGGACTAACTTATTATATTTATCTTATTTAGTCCGTATATTTTCCCATTTAATTAATCATTTCTTCTAAATGCCCAGCTCTATGTACAGCTCCTATGCCACTAAAACACACATGACATTCCACTAATCATAGTATTTCCAAGACCAACGGATGCTAAACAAATCTGCAAAGGTATAGGAGATGCTAAATCTTTTGACGAGCCTTCCTATCTATAATTTTCTTCACTTCCTATATCTCTTTATAAAAAATTAAAAAAATAAAGTAGCCCGATGCACGAATCATCCCACATTCACGCAAGATGGGGGAATAGCCGTACCTCAAGGGATGTGATGGGTAGCCTACCTTGATGCAAGAATCGTGCTTGATTCCACGACTTGAACTAGTGAATAGGTCACACGGAAAATACATTATTTTTGCTCCAAGGCTCCTCTTCCTTTCCTATATCTCTATATAGTACAGATATTTTGGTATGTCATCTTGCAAGTTCCAAACTAATTCAAACTAATTATCCAGTAAAATTGATTGAGGTACATGCAACTTGATCCGAATACCACGATAATCAGGGCTGGCCGGAGCCTAAGGCCATTAAGGCAATGGGGAGAAATTCAAAAATAGCTAGATTTACAAGTGATCGTTCAAAAAAATAGCCCAGTTTTGAAAGTAATTAAAATTTAGCCAGTTTTCATGTAAAGATAAATCTGAACGAAAACACTGTTCAAAATCCGAAAAAATACTCCAGCATAATATACTGGACTATAATATACCGGTCCAGCATAATATACTGGAGTTTGGAGCACCGGTGCTCTAGTCTCCAGTATATTATACCGGAGCCAGCAAAGTATACCGGTCCAGCATAATATGCTGGAAGTTCATACACAGGTGCACCAAAATCCAGTATATTATGCTGGACCGGTCTCTGTTGGCTAATTTTTATTGACTTGGTAAACACTGACTGTTTTTGAATGACCAATCCGAAAAATGACTGGAGCGTGCTATTTTTACAAGGCAATGGCCTTAGGCCTCTAAAATACTTAGGGCCCCAAAATCTATAAATAATATATATAATATATAATAATTATGCACTATTAATAAAAAATTTAAATCATTTGATTAAAATAGTTATAGCTAAAAGTTTCACACATTTTAAATTGTAGTTACTAGTTGTTTCATGTCTAATAATATAAATGTGTTGAGCTAATCCTTTTGTTCATTTCTCATATTTCCAAATTGTATTGTATTTGTATATCACATAAACGAGCTATTTGTGTCTGTAATATGGAAAACAGTCTCTTTCCATGTTTCCCTCTCCAATTCCCATTATTATATGAATATTTTTTTTTTTGGAGCCATTTTTCCTCTGACTTTGAGCCCATTTTGCCGTAGTTGCAAATTCTTTTTTTTTTTCCATCCGGTATTTGGTATTTTTATTGGGGCCGATTAAATCAGAATTTGCGTCGGAAAGTCCCACATTGAGGAATAAAGCGCTTCCTATCAAAGGCGACTGCATACCTAGACTCGAACCCAAGACTTCTGGTTAATGACGAAGGAATACTTAGTACTTAACCACAATCCTTGTTGGTAGTTGCAAATTCTTAGTAGCTCGTAAATTGTGCATCCTAATTGGATAATCAAATCTTTTAAGTTTTCCATAACTTTTGAATTGAACAATCCATAATTTACGCCTTAATTTGAGCCATAATCTTGGTAAAATACGACTTTTTCTTAATCTAAGATCCATTAGACCAAGATAATGTCACAAGATTACCACGCAAACACACCATTCTCCTGCTAATATTAATCTTGTTTAAGGCTTAATTCCAGTGCATTTAACCTAGTGATTGTAATGGACAAGAAGATTTATGCCTATTCAAAAGCTCAAAGGGATAAATGCATAAAGAAGGATTTTGCTCATTGCTATTGACCTACTTTATAACTTCCACTTGAGGTAGAAAGAATTTAACAAGGGCGTATCTCTGCTTGGGATATGGGTTCACGTGAACCTATACTTCTCTCCCTAAATCATGTATAATAATATTATATTTCTTCAAAATTACTTAATGTATCTGCATGCATTAATTCTTAAAGACTCCTATGGTGCAATAATTATTGGGTGCACCTCTACGAGTAAAATTGGTGGTTCAAATCCTACTTGGAATGGCATTATTTTCGGTACGATGTACAAATATATAAGTGAAATCACTAAAATTTTATAAAGAATATAATTATAATTTATAAACCTAATTTCAAAAATATAACGGGTTCGTGGTAAGAGATTAAAATTAAATACGTCAAATATACACTATAGATTCACCTCTTCACAATACTACATTCATCCTTCTTAAATTCTGAATCTGCCGGTAGAAAAGAAAGAAACAGATCATATTTCCCTTATTTGGTCTTCCTACAATAACCCTTACTAAGTAAATTTAAGAAGAAATAAAGATTTTCTCCATACTTAAATGCAAGAGAGAGCTAATTGTGTAGAATTCGAAGGTCTTCTACTGTCTGCAAAGCTTTATGCACATGCTCATCCACTTTTTTTTTCCTATTTATTTTTGTTTTTGTAGAAGGATAATATTATATTACTAATAACAAAAGATTACAGAATCCTTACATAATCCCTAGGGACATTTGCATTGCAAAACTTAGGCTAGTTTTTCACAAACAGAAAAAACAACATATTTAGAGCTAATACTATAACCATACTTGTCCTTTAGCAATTGAGTTTCAACAAAATATGGTGGACGTGCAAGGTAAACACATTTGGAAACTTTAAAGTTTTTCATTACTTCATTCGCCAAGAGATGGCCCATCACATTTCCTTCCCTGAAGTTATGCCTCAGGATTGGGTGCTTCAACTGGTGCATTAATGACCTGCATTCAAAAATTACGTTAGAGAAGCTTGGGTTATTTTCGTTGAGTAGTGACATAGAATCCATTGAATCTGTCTCTATCTCAATCTTTGGGAAACAGAGTTCCTGAGCAATTTTTTAATCCTTCATGCAGAGCCATTAGTTCACAATGTATGACCGATGAAGCATAAGTTGACTTGCAATAGCCAAAGATCCAGTCTCTATTGTTGTTTCTGAAAATACCACCAAGGCCAGCTTCTAGTGTATATTTTGAGAAGGCTCCATCAATATTTAGCTGGATAGTATTTGGTAGTGGTTTGTTCCATCTGATCTCAATTAATATCCTGCTTTCTTTGAAGGGCTTTTTCTCTGTGAATAAGTTATATTCCCAAGTTTGTTAAAGAACATCAGTGTGTTGAAGCTTATAATTAAGGTTATTGATCTTGTTATTATTTCTATTCTTCCAGATAGTCCAAATGGTTAAGGGAAGAATGCCCCTTCAGTTACTAGAATAAAAACTTTTTTTTGAATAAAAATATCTTTTAGGCTCATTAACCAGTGAATACCTTCTTTAAAGTAGATATTTGGGATGACCATATTTTCCCAAAAAGATTGAGTGCCGGGGCAGTAGAGAAAAATACGTTGTGCATTTTCTAAATTATTTCTATAAATAGTGCAAACCTTGTCTATGTTCATGCAAATGTGGGACAAGAAAGCTCTGCAAGGGATGTGGTTATGCATGCATTTCTACACGAAGAATTTGATTTTATTTGGGCATTGAAGATCCCAAATCCAGTCAAAATTTAATTTAGGAGCGGTAAAAGGATTTATGAGATTGTAGCTGATGTTCTAAACATCAATACCATAAAAGGGGGGGGGGGGGATGATTTGTATGATATCCAATTTTTCGCTTAAACTGCTTCTGGAAGGACCTGGTTCTTCTATGTGTTCCAACTACTAGTGTTGCGGAATAATAAATATAAAAAATAAAGAATATAGAGATTTTACGTGGAAAATACCTGATTCAAAAGGTGAAAAAAAACCAAGACCTACTATTCAGTAGGATTTTTCCAAACTTCCACTAAAATCACTGAGCCAAAATTGCATTTACAAAACTCTTTGTAAACCTAAGGATTAACTCTAATCCCGTTGTGGGTAACCCTATACCTGAGGTTACCCTATACCTAAGGTGCTCTTCCTATCCACCAGGAAACGTGCATAATCAGCACTAGAATATCCTACTAGATTACTATTGATACCTTTGGGATACCAAAGACACAGGTCAGTGGTGCCTTTCAAGTATTTTAGTATCCTTTTGACAGCAGTCAGGTGGCACTCTTTAGGATTTGCCTGAAAGCGATCACAAAGCCCTACACTGAAAATAATATCAGGTCTGCTAGCAGTAAGATACAGAAGTGAACCAATCATACCCCTATACAACTTTTGATCAACAGATGAACCAGGTTCATCAACATCTAATTTAGTAGCAGTTGCAATGGGTGTCTCTATTTCTTTAGATTCTTCCATTTTAAACTTTTTGATTAGCTCCTTTGCATACTTCTGCTGGTGGATCATGGTTCCATTTGAACTTTGTTTGATCTGTAAGCCTAAGAAGAAATTAAGCTCACCCATCATGCTCATTTCAAACTCACTCCCCATTAATTTTGCAAAGTCCTTACTTAGCTTATCAGTGGTGGCCCCAAAGATTATGTAATCGACATATATTTGTACAACAAGAAGATCCTTACCTTTTTCTCTTAAGAATAAGGTACTATCAATTTTACCTCTCTTGTAACTATGTTCCAGCAGGAATTTTGACAGTCATTCATACCATGCTCTTGGGGCCTGCTTGAGTCCATAGAGAGCCTTGTCTAACTTGTACACTTGCTTAGGACATTCCTTGCTCTCAAACCCTGGAGGTTGTTTCACAAACACTTCTTCTTTCAGGTAGCCATTTAGGAAGACACTTTTGACATCCATCTTATGAAGAGTAAATTCCATATGTGCTGCAAAGGCTACGAGAAGTCTGATTGCCTATGGTCTTGCAACTGGAGAAAAAGTCTCATTATAGTCTATGCCCTCCTCCTGGCTGTATTCTGGGACCACCAATCTTGCGTTATTTCTTGTACAGTTCCATCTTCATCAAGTTTGTTCCTAAAGACCTATTTTGTACCAATAACTTATCTGTCTGTGGGCCTTGGAACTAGATGCCAAATTTGAGTTCTCTCAAACTGATTGAGTTCATCTTGCATTGCATTGACCCAATCTGCATTCTGCAAAGCCTCAACAATATTTTTAGGTTCAATAAGAGATAAAAATGCATCAAAAGCACAAAGATTCTTTAATTGTGATCTAATTTTGACTCCAGATGTTTGATCAGTGATAATGTTCTTAATGGGATGAGAACTTTGATACTTGTGAGGTTTCACAACCAACTGGTTTCTGCTAGATGTTTCTCCTATGTTCTGTTGCTGAGGAACAGGGTTATGAATAAGTTTTTTAAGGGATTTATTTCAATTCCTCTTTGATTAATTTCCCCTGTTAGGGTGCCCTGGATAGAAGAACCTGTTCCATCACCTGTTCCTTCTGTTGGTGCCACTTTGACTTGTGTTGAGGCTTCAGTCAAGTCCTTTACCAATCTAATGGCTTCATCTTCATGTTCCTGTCTCTCAGAAAGAATTTTAGTTTCATCAAATACTACATTTACACTTTCTTCTACACACAAAGTTCTTTTATTAAATACTTTATATGCTTTGCTATGTGAAGAATATCCCAATAATACTCCCTCATCATTTATGGGATCAAACTTACCTAGGGAGTCTTTTCCATTATTGTGCACATAACATTTACAACCAATTGCCCTAAGATGGGATATGTTTGGTTTTCTCCATTTAAGTAACTCATAGGGAGTCTTCTCTACAAGAGGTCTAGTCATGCATCTATTGATTATATAGCATGCAGTGTTTACAACCTCTGCCCAGAAGCTGTGAGGCAATTTGCTAGAAAGCAGCATGGTCCTAGCCATGTCCTCAAGAGTCCTGTTCTTTCTTTCAACTACTCCATTTTATTGAGGAGTCCTAGGGGCAGAGAAATTATTATCTATACCATTTCATCACAGAATTCAGCAAACTTGGAGTTTTCAAATTCAGTTCCATGATCAGACCTAATGTATGCAAGTTGATTTCCTAATTGTTTCTGAGTTTTCTAACAAATGCAGTAAACATGTCAAATGCTTCATCTTTAGAAGTTAGAAATAGGACCCAGGTAAATCTAGAATAATCATCAACAAACAACATTACATATTTCTCTCCACCTCTGCTCATGGTTCTCATTGGACCACAGAGATCCATATGGTCCAGTTCCAACGACTTGGTTGTGCTTACCATTTTTTTGCTTTTGAAGGATGATCTTACCTGCTTCCCTCTTGCACATGCCTCACAAACTTTATCTTCCTTGAACTTGATGTTGGGTAACCCTATCCCCAAGTCCTTAGAGACTAATTTGTTTAGCTGATTCAGACTGGCATGACCAAGTTTTTTGTGCCACAGGAGGGGATCATTAACCAACACACTTAGACAAGTGAGTTCATTTTTTGAGAGAGCGGACAAATATATAATGTAAATATTGTTAACTCTCTTTCCCTGCAACATATTTTGTCAGTAGTAAGATTAATCACAAAGCATTTAGTAGAGATGAATGCTACAAGGTTACCTCTGTCACATAGTTGTGACACACTGATCAGGCTATATTTCAAGCAATCTATCAAGTAGACATTCTCAATGGAGTGAGAGTCTGTCTTACCTACCTTTTCAACCCTAATAATCTCACCTTTCTTTCCATTACCCAAAGAGACATTACCTCCTTTTAAGTTCTCAAGTAAAAGTAACTGGTTCTTGCTCCTAGTCATATGTTTTGAGCAACCACTATCAATATACCATATTTGGCTGCTTCCTTTCACTTGGACCTAAAAAAAGAAATCTGGGGTTAGTCTTAGGAATCCAAATTAGTTTGGGTCCCTTTCTATAGGCAAAAAGGATGAATCAAATTCCTTCTTGCCCACCCAGGCAGCTTACTTTTCTCTTGAAAAAAGGCTTTGTTCTTTTGACTGGTCTTTATTTTTGCATTACATTCATTTTTGTAATGACCAGTCTTTCCACAGTATGTGCATATTTTATTCTCAGGAAGTGTGAGGTACTTGCTTTTAGGGTCCCACTTTGGTGCTTGACTCCCATAGCCAAGTCCTCTTTTGTTGCTATTGTGATGCTCTTGCAACCAAGAAAGTGCATCAGAAGCCTTGTTCCATTTGCAAGTTCTGTCTAGTTCATGTTTCACTTTTCCTAGATCTTCTTTTAGGACTTCAATCAATTCATCCTTCTTGTACAGATCATCATTCATTTTTCCTAAGTTTTCCTTTAAAGTTAGATATGTGTGATCAACTTTCTTTTTTCCTGTTCCTAGTTTATATTTTAAGTTTTCAAACCTAAGTTCTAGGACACTAGTGTCAAGTTGAAGAACCTGGTTCTTCAACTCAGCATTTTTGTATCACTCACATTAGCCCTATACTCTAGACTTTTGCATTTTGCTTTTAGGATCACACATTCCCTAGACAGATCTTCCTTCTCATTGTTAATTATCTCAGACTCATCAATGAAGTCTAGTAATAGCTCAGCCAGCCTTTCTTTAGACAGAAATGTAATCTTGTCTTTGAGATAAAGAATACTTACCTCTTGTTCATCATCTGATTCTCCGATGGCCATAAGAGCTTATTCATCTCCAGCTCCATCCTCTGAGTCCTTATCTGATATTTCTCCCCAGGCTGCAACCATAGCTTTTGTTGATCCTTTGTTCTTCTTGGGTTAAAACTGTTCCTTCGTTCAGCTCTTTCCTTCTTCCATTCAATTTCCTATTGAGGGCAATTTTTAATGTGGTAATCAGTCTTCCCACACTTGTAACACCCCTCATTGCTTTGTTTTTAAGGAACCCTTGGTTTGTTGTAGCTTCCACTTCTTGAAGGAGCATTTCCTCTCATTAGGTACTTCTTGAACTCCTTTCTGATCATGGTCATTTCATCCTCCTCTAGATCAACACCTTCAGTGATTCTGAATGCCATGCTCCTTTCCTTCTTAGGTGTATCCTTCTTCATAGTTTTCCTTCTAAGTTCATAGACAGTGGAATTTCAATTAGCTCATCAAACTTAAGAGTGGCAATGTTCTTTGATTCCTGAATAACTGTGATTTTGCTTTCCCAAGAGATTGGCAGTACCCTTGTCAAAATCTTCTCAACTTTGTCTTCTTCAAGAATAACCCTTCTAAGAGACTTAAGTTCATTTGTCAGTGTGGTGAACCTTGTATATATCTCTTGGATGGTTTCCTCTTCCTTCATGGTGAAATTATCATATTGAGAATACAACAGTGTTCCTCTGGACCTCTTCACTTAGGTGTTCCTTCATGAGCCACTTGCAAGGTGTCCCAGATTTCCTTAGTAGTGGTACAACTTTGAATTCTACTGTACTCGTCTGGACCAAGTCCACACACAAGCCATTTCTTGGCCTTTGCATTCTTTTCCCACTTCCTCAAGTCCTCAGCACTGCAGTCAGCTCTTGTTTTTGGCACATCTACTCCTTCAACATTCTTCTTCATGGTAGCAAGGGGACCATCAGTGACAATGTCCCATAGCTGATAGTCTTCTCCGAAGATGTAATCTCTCATCCTGTTTTTCCACCAAGAGTAGTATTGGCCATTAAAGAGTGGAGGCCTATCAGTGGATTGCCCTTCCCAGTTTCCAGGCGGTGCACTCATATTGATCTTTTCNTTCTAGAAGGACCTGGTTCTTCTATGTGTTCCAACTACTACTGTTGCGGAATAATAAATACAAAAAATAAAGAACACAGAGATTTTACATGGAAAACATCTAGCTTGAAAGGTGAAAAACCACGACCTACTACTCAGTAGGATTTTCCCAAACTTCCACTAAATTTACTGAGCCAAAACTTCATTTACAAAATACTTTGTAAACCTAAGGATTAACTCTAATCTCGTTGTGGCGCACAGCCTCAACTGTTGCAACAACTTCAAGTTAAATCTAACTTGAATACTCAAAGTACCTAATACAATTGTTTCTATGAAAACTGAAAGGTACAAGTTTAAATCACCTACTACAACTGAACTAGAATAAAAAAAACACACAATGGAATTGGTTCTTCTATCTTGTCCAAGTAGCTTTAGGAATGCACACTTAAGTCTCACATAAATTGCTTGCACCTCGCTCTTTTGCTCTCAATTTAGTTTAACTTTTGCATTTGTGCAATACCTGTAAAAGAGAACAATCAATATTATTTAATGAGTCAGTAATTGGAGTTTGATTGAGACTCAATTGCTGATCTTCCATCGAAGTTGAGTCCTTGAACAACACAACCTCCAACCCTATCCTTTATCCGGATTGTTTTCTCTTCTCATAAGGAGACTTTCTCTCCTTATCCCATATGTAACCTTTTCGATCAGTTCAGAAGATATTGCTACTTGATCAATGGACTTATCTCCATCACGTGCATCTCACATGTAAAGGTTGACAAACACTGTGCTTCATTTGATGGACCTGGTCCATGACTGAGTTCATTTGTTATTTTTCAAAACTTCACCTGTTCTTGGGCCAACAGTAGTAAGGTTTAGTAGAAAAGTGACCATTGGAAGTGATACCCCAAGTCATAGTATCCCTTTCAAAAAACTTATTAGGTGTAGGTGTTGCAATAATTTTTTTCATTAGGATACTAGGGATTTCAAAAGAGATACAAGTGAGGTCCCATTTATAATCTTTTATAATATCTTTAATGGAAGTGTTGAGATCTTTTTTATTAAGAGGACCATATTTATTTTTTCTTAATGCACTGGAGTTGTGGATTGAATTTGAAGACCAAATGTTCATATTAGAGTGAGATTGAGGGTGCCATAAGATACCATCATTCCAAAGATTATATCCTTTTAGAATAGATTTCCAAATAAAAGAAGAGGATTTGATTGATTTTTTATTGTATACTTATAATAGATGAGTTGAGACCACGAGATGTTTATGTTTTGTAACAGTCTCCATGAGAGACATGTTATTAAGGCAATATTTTTGGAAGAGGTCTGATGAATGTCAAGGCCTCCTTTCTGCTTACTCTTAGTTATAATATTCCAGTTCAATAAATGTATTTTTTTTGAGGTGCTAGAGCTCCCCCAAGTGAAATCCCTTTGTATTTTATTAATTTTTTTTAGGATTTTACTAGGTAGATAAGTGTACTGCATAGAATAAGTAGGGATAACATTTAGTTTGCTAGTTGCAAGGGTTGTTCTACTAACCATATTGAGGAAGGAACATTTCGAGTGTGACATTTTGTTACGTAGTTTGTCAATTATGAATTGAAATTCTCTAGACTTTGGACTATGATTTAGAATTTGGAATCCTAGATATTTTCCAAAATCATGAGTAATTTTAATTCCAAGAAGATTTGAGAAATAGGCAGAAATATGTGGAGGACATAATTTTGGGAGGATGATTTTGGACTTAGCAAAATTGACGGATAAGCCTGATTGACAGCAGAAAAAATTCATACAAGATTTTATGCAATTTTCAGTTTTTTTGTTAGCCTTGCCCATTAGGGTGATATTATCCGCAAATAGAATATGGAAAAAATAGGAACCTTTTTGAGAAATTTTTATTGGGTCCCAATTTAAAATGTCTATTTGATAATTTATGAGCTTTGAGAGTAATTCCAAAGATAAGTGACTAAGTAGAGTGATAAGGGGTCTCCGTCACTTGGACTAAAGAACTCAGTAATTGTCCCATTAACAAGGATTCCCATTGAGTTGGTACTAATGTAGTACATAATTAAGTTAGTGATTTTCGGGGGGAAGAAGAATCTAAGAGTTCTATAGATAAAAGACCATTCTAATCTATCAAAATCTTTTTCCAGATCAATTTTTATAAGCATATCAGGGATAGATTTTTTGTTTTTACGAAGATTATTCATTAATTCTTGAATGATAATAGCATTGTCACTAGCTCTCCTATTTTAAAGAAGCTAGACTGCAGAGGACTAATGAGATAGGGTAAAATAGGTTTTATCTTGTTTTTAATTATTTTAGTGATTATTTTGTAAGAGGTATTACAAAGTCCAATAGGTCTAAAAAATTTTAAGTTGTTTGCATTGGGAAATTTTGGGATAAGACATATAAAGGTTTCGTTTATACCATTTGGCAGAGTTTGGGTATCAAAAACCTTATGACAGTAGCATTCTATCATATTTTTGATGATGTGTCAGTATTTTTGATACAAAAAGGATGAATTCCATCCGGCCCAGGTGCTTTGAAGGGACTAAAAATAAAAAAACAACCTTTGTATTTTCTTCATTTGTCAACGTCGTGTCAGGAATAGATAAATAAATATTATTGTGGTACGTAGGATCATTTAGGATGGCCTTTCTATGAGAGGAGGTTTTTGAGGTTGTGAAGGCATTAACAAAGAAAGTAAGAGTATGTTCTAAAATTGATTTTGGATAAGTAATCCATTCACCATTATTGTTGATGAAGTACATAATGGCATTACGACGCTTACCATTTGAAGCCATTAAGTGGTAGAACCTTATATTTATATCCCCATCATTTAACCAAGAGATCCAGGAGCGTAATTTCCAAAGTCTTGTTCCATTTTCAAAATATTATTATATTCTAATTGGAGTTTAGATTCTAAGTCTTGTAAAAAGTAACTTCTTTGGTAAGATGGGGAGGTCTGAATTCCATTAAGCCGAGTTAGGAGAATTTTTTTATTTTTGAAAATATCTCCAAATCTCTCATTTTTCCAGTTCACAACAGTGTCTTTGAAACTAATTTATGCTTCAATTAAACTATTGTTTGACCAACATTGTTTAACAATGTTAATGAAATCAGGATATTTACAACAAATTGTTTCAAGACTAAAAGGTTTATTTAAGAAATTTACATTTTTAGGGCATAATTGGACTAATAAAGGGCTATGGTCAGAGTGGGTTCTGGACAGGTGTGTGACCATAGCCTTTGGGAAAATTGATAGCCAGCTATTATTAACGAAAATCCTATCTAATCATTCCATAATTAGTTCTCTAATTTTTTCTATTATTAGTCCAAGTATATTTACATCCTTTATAACCTAGGTCCAATAGATTGTACTTGTTAATGCTATTCCAAGGGTTATTACTTCTCCTACGATTGATTGGATTTCTACCAAATTTATCATTAGAACAAAAAATGTCATTAAAATCTCCCGCTAAGAGCCAAGGTTTAGAGTTATTCTTATGAATGCTTTCAATATTATTCCACAAGGTACATCTTTTTCCTAAGTTAGTGCTTGTAACGACCCGACCGATCATTTTGAGATCTAGCATATCGTTCAGTAGTTTAAGGCCATGAGTAACTTAACTTCATGTATTATGACTTGTACGCATGGTCAGAATTAAATTCCGGGAAGTTCGGAGTTGATTTGGAAAGAGAATTCTCATTTCAGAATCTTTAAGTTGAAAGAATAGACTAAGATTGAATTTTTGAATAAATGACCTCGGAATCAGGATTTGAAGGTCCCTTCAGGTTCGTATGATGATTTCAGACTTGGACGTATGTTTAGATAGGGTTTTCGATGACCCGGGAGTGTTTCGACGCCTATTGTGAAAGTTAGCACTTTAGAAGAGTTTCATAAATTTGGGTTGAAATATATTTCAATTCTATCGATGTCCGTTGGGGATTCCAAGTTTTGGAATAGCTCCGTACGGTGATTGTGATATCGGGAGCGCGATCGAAATAGATTTGGAGCTTTGTAGGTCATTTTAGAGTCATTTGGCGAAAGTTAGAAAGTTGAAATTTTTTAGAAGTTTGACCGAAAGTTGACTTTTGATATCGGGGTCAGATTCTGATTTCGGAAGTTGGAGTAGGTCCGTAATGTCAAATGTAACTTGTATGCAAGATTTGAGGTTAATCTGACGAGATTTGATAGGTTTCGCCACCAAATGAAGAAGCTTGAAGTTCTAAAGTTCATTAAGTTTGACTTAGGGTGTGATTCGTGATTTAAGTATTATTTGATGTGATTTGAGGCCTTGAGCAGATCCTTGTTATGTTATAGGACTAGATAGTATGATTAGACGGGGTCCCGGAGGCCTCGGGTGGATTCCGGATGGTTAACGGACTGAATTGGAGTTGGGAGGAAGAGCTGAAGCCTGCTGTCATCTGGTGTAACTGCACCTGCAAGGTCTTGGCCATAGTTGCGGAGCCGCGGAAGTGACCAAAGGGGCACATATGCAGTTGAGAAGGGAGAAGGTTGGGACCACAAATAAGATCAGGTCGCCGCAGAAGCGGGACCGCACATGTAACGACCCGGCCGGTCGTTTTTATAATTTACGCCCCGATCCCCTATTAACTGTTTCCCCTAAGTTCCTTTCTGCTATTTTGGTTTGCCGGGACGTTTGGTATTAGGATTCGGAGTATTTTGGAACACTTAGTCCCTAAATGAGAGCTTAATAGTTGAAAAATTATCTGTATTCGGAGCAGTGTGAAGACAACCTTGGAATGAAAATCCGATGGTTCCGTTAGCTCCGTTAGGTGATTTCGGGGTTGGGAGCGTGTTCGTAATGTATTTTGGAAGTCCGTAGCTCATTTAGGCTAGAAATGCTGAAAGTTAGTATTTTGGCGAATTCCGGTTGATAGGTGAAATTTTGATCCAAAGGTCAAAACGGAATTCCGAGAGTTGCACTAGCTTCTTTAGGTGATTTTGGTTATGTCTGCAAATTTTCAGGTCATTCGGACGTCGTTTGGTTGGTTTTTGATCGAAAGTGTATTTTGGATGTTTTAGAAGAACTTAGGCTTGAATCCGATATAATTTGAGAGATTTGATATTGTTTGAAGTGTTTTGATTATTGGAACAAGTTTGAATAAGGTTTTAGGAAGTGTTGGTACAATTGGTTTGAAGTCCAGAGAATTCGGGTGAGTTCCGGGTAGGTTCCGGGATGTTTTAAGCCGAAAATCACAGTTGTAGAAGGTCAGAAGGGTTGCAGGAAAGCTAAAGAAATCGTAATTTGGACATTTGTAGCGAAAGTTATGGCCAAAATACTAAAGACTGTCGCTGCAGAGCAAAAGCTGCACGGCCGCGGCCATTTTTGTGCGGACCGCACTTCCTGGGCGCGGACCGCGGTCATTTTTGTGCGGTCAGCACTGTCGGAATCTGAGGGGTACTCCATAAATACGAGGTTTTGGGTTTTATTTGATATTTTGACCTATATAGCTCGGATTTTGGCGATTTTTCAAAGGTTTTTCAAGAAATTCTTCGGGGTAAGTATTCTAACTCAGATTTGGTTAGAGTACATGAATCTATCATTGAATTCATCATTTAATTAGTGATTTGAGATGAAATTTGGGAAGAAAATTTTGGAATCTTTTAAAAATATAAAATGAAGATTTGAAGGACCAAATGGTGTCGGAATTGGATAAATTTGGTATGGTTAGACTCGTGAGAGTGCGAGGTTTCTGGAAATATAAATTTTACCCGGTTCCGAAATGTGGGGCCCGAGGGGCATTTTGGTCATTTTA